>JAGFPH010001286.1:81144-99016 GCA_018207615.1 Philaenus spumarius
TCACCAATACACAAATCCTGCTTAACCACATATCTTCACTAAGCACTCCACAATAGATCAGGTGCACAGATTGACAAGCACTGTAGAAAAGGCCTTGGAAAAAAAAAATATATGTTCGGCTTTATTTTTAGACGTTGCTCAAGCTTTTGATAAAGTTTGGCATGTTGGAATTAATGATAAATTAAAAGCTATACTTCCGCAAAAATTGAGTAAATTATTAAGTTCGTATTTAGCAGATAGACTTTTTAGAGTTCGGATGACTTCAGAATATTCAGAGTTAAGGAACATCAAAGCTGGAGTGCCTCAAGGTAGCGTACATGGACCTATACTGTATTTGATCTACACTCATGATTTGCCTCAGGATGGTGACATCTTGATTGCCACTTTTGCTGATGATATCCTGGCTGTAGGGAAAGATGTAGGAGATGCAACAGATAAACTACAAAAGGCGGCTGACCATGTCACTGCTTGGACTAAAAAATGGCGTATCAAGATTAATGAGACAAAGTCAGTACATGTCAACTTTACAAATAGAAAATGTGATTACAAGCCAGTACATATTGATCAAAATATAGTACCTCATGCCAACAGTGCAAAATATCTTGGTATGACCCTTGATGCTAAGCTACGTTGGAAGGAACACGACAAGAAGAAACACGAACAACTGGGCATTCAATTAAAGAAAATGCATTGGCTGATTGGAAGAAAGTCAGAACTATCAGTACATAACAAACTAGTGCTACACAAGCAAGTGCTAAAACCTGTATGGTTATATGGTACACAGCTTTGGGGCTGCACTAAGAAGTCTAACATCAAAATTATTCAGACCTTTCAAAATAAAGTATTAAGGGATTTAGTGAAAGCTCCTTGGTATGTCAGTAATGACACTATTCACAGGGACTTGAAGATCGAAACGGTAGAGGCCGAAATACAAAAGCAAGCTAAAAAGCATAAGTCTCGACTCCATCAACACCAAAACGTTGAAGTACTTCAGCTGCTTGACAACGCAGAGTTAGTGCGACGCCTTAAAAGACTGAAGCCTTTTGAGTTGGTTTAATGTTCACAGTTGTAGGTGTGGAGCTGTGAACAAAGGTATTGACATTGGGAGATAACCTTATAAACTGTCACGATTGTTTGTTAGAAAATATGCTGCTGGTTAGCTGATAAAGCTAGTTGTAGTGTATTCAATAAAAAAAAATAAAAAAATATCTTCACTAATTGATTCAGCAGTGAATCTATCAATCCAAATCTCCAAAAACTGGAGACATGCAAATCTTAGTAGGTGACGTTCCAGAACGTCGCTACTACTTTTCACGTAAAAAGCACAAGACATTCCGTGTACAAACACGTAAGTCCTGCCCCCTATGTCTAGCCCCCTTTATACCAGACAGTGACCTATTTATCCAGTGATACCTTTCACAGCACAAGATTTTTTTAGTGTTGAAAAAAACTTCGAATTAAAGAAGTTGACTTCGAATTATCCATCATTTTCTTTACATTGATATCATATAAAGTTCACGGGACCAAACCGAAACTTCGAATTAACGGTAATTTTGAATTAAAGACGTTCGAATTATCCAAGTTCTACTGTATAAACAAAAATAACATCGAAACAAACTTTTCTCGGAACTGCCGCCGACTGGCGTGACATCGCAGCTCGTAAACGTTGCAGTGTAGTTTAACAAAAAACTATTTATGATTGCTTTAATAAGTTAGTTTCTATTTTTTACTGCGTATAAAATTACTTTTTTACATCAGTGTTCAACACAAAATAGTGTATATTTAATAAAACTAAAATTTTTTCAGAGATACGAGTACTATAAATATTAGTTTTATATCTTAACCTCTACATATTCCGTGTATTTCGAGTTTTTCACAATCCGAGGTACTCTCGGTCCCATTCAACTCGAAATATCGGGACTCTACTGTAGTAAAACTAAAACTTAAATGGCGTTGCATTGACAAACCAACAACATCAAGGTTGTTAAACAGCTGTTGTCATTATACCAATAGTTGGAGGTGGTACACTACTGTAACGTCAGTGCTCATCCTAATTTGACCCGACTTTTACGACTAGAGACATACATGATATTGATTCATTTCTCCTTCTGCACATATGTGTTTAAGAAATGTTTATAACTTTTTTATGTATTCTGCACACTATCTAGTTAATATATTTATGTAAAATTTATTCATTCCATTTGTTTATTAAATGCGCACCAAATTTGAAATAACAAACATTACACAACACTTGAAACATAAATTGCAACATTTAACGCACATTGCACTTGTATTTCTTTCAAATATAACATAACGATAGTCAAAAATAAGTTAACATGACTGTGAGCAAAACACCAAAATAGGTATTTACATTTATATAATAACCAGTATATAAGACAAAAACAAAACAATAATAAACATTTTATGTTATTTCTATATAAAACTTGTACTAACTTTAAAAAAGAATCTCGGGGAACACTACATTATAAATTCCATACAAACAGTATAGGTAAACGCACGAAGCCATAGCATTGGCATTACCTTCACTTGCATTTTTCACTTCTATGATTGCTTTTCACCACTTCCCTTTTAAGAAATAATAATGACTTGCAAATAGGGTGGTGCAAGGTGCACCCCTTCCTAAACACCAATAAAATTGGAGACAGGAAATAGTATTAGACTATTTTAATTTGATATAATTTCAAATAAATCAAAGATACAGTTTTTAAATATCAACAGGTAACTTAGTTCTAAGAAGTTGGCAAAAATGATGGATTTTATTAAAAGGTACTGTCAACCCACGGATTATCACGCATTATGCAGTCATTATCACAACAAAAATAGCTGATTTTAAGATTTGTTTAAACCATCAGGCAGGCCTAATATATTAGTGAAAAAAACAAAACAAAACTACCTACTTATACACTGATTTGATTTAATTATTAAAATACTTACGGGTCTGTACATTGGTTGAAGATAAGTTTAATGGTCTGAAGATCAGTTAGCTGCATGGCCACACACAATGCTTCTGGATATTTTTTAAATTTTAAATAATATCCCATAGCCAACTTTAAGATCTCTTTTCTTTCACGTCCTTCTAAGTAGGGAACACAGCTAAAAAACGAAAATTTAGTTAATGTTATTAAATAAAATTATTCATTGCAAGTGTAGCAATATTTTTCAAAAGCTTAGAATCTAGAAACAAAAACTTCCTGCAGGTCTGAGGTATACTGTAAACATTTCAAATATTTATCCTTTTTAGAAAATTATAGGTTTTTTTTAAAATATTTTGAAACGTTTTGCATGTAGGGTTTAATTTGGCAAAATTCCTAACCTAATTAAAGTTCTTTAGTCTGAAATTGTTTAATCCTCGAGAGCTTATGAGAGGTAATTTTTTCGAAGCAATAGATTTTAATCGTACTTTAGAAGCGTAATTCTGAAATGTATAATTTATATCTTCCTTTCCTACACTACTAAATCGATTTGTCAGGTATATGATTCGAAAAAAAATAATTTTGTTATCTTCTTCTAAAAAATGTGTGTTATTTAACTGACTGTTAACTTAAATACATTAGCTGATAGTAGTTCCATTACTCGTTTACGCATACAAAAAAAGAGTATGCGTTCGAGATGACCCGCAAGTACTTGTGTGGAAAGCAATGTCCTATTTTATTTATTTAATGACCTTTTAATGGTGAATATTACGTGTTTATACTTTATGTGTTGTATAGTGTTTTGTGTTACATGTGTTATGTGATTATCATCTGAAATGTTCATCTTCAACAATGACAGAGGTTTGTGTCGAAACTAGTAAGACCTAGCAGCAGTAGAGGGGAAATTAATAGGACCATTTGAAGGTTAGTAAATTAATTTTTTAAAAATAATATAGTCTTAACAAAGTTCCTCTCTTAGTCATCATATTTAGTTAGGCCTACATTTTAAAAGTTTTTATTAATAGGAAAATGTTGATGACGTATACTTAACTTCATTTTTTTACTGATAATACACACATACTTTTTATAATTGGTATCAGCCACAAAATTACTTACGATTAAAGTAAACTGCACAATCTCCTAGCCTCAACCAGCTTGGCAAAAGATAAAAAAAGAAATATATATATATTATATAAAGCTTTTACTGGTATGGTTTGAAAATGATTGTGGCTAAACATTAACTGATTTTGTATTTAATCAAGAGTTACGCAATAGTTACAGCCATATTTCACTGTACTTTTACCATGTCTCATGTCTGAATGATTTTTTACAACTTTCTGATTGATTACTAAATTATAAATATTCAACTTTATTAATAATTTTAAAAAATGAAAGAATAGTGTAAGAAAATAATGTTTAATACTCCATGTCGGAAATAAATTATATTTATTGAAATATATGTAGAATAACATTAACGCCACTAAAAACACTAATTAATATAGAAAGTTTTTAATAATATAATTAGATCAAATCAAGCCAAAACATTATTAGAACAAAACAAATAAAAACAACCCACACCTGATAAGATATTGACAGACTCTGCTGCAATTAGTTGAATCCAAATATTTGTCTATTAAATCCAGCTTATCTATCTCCATAAGAACATCACAGGCCTGGATTTCAGAATTGTTTTGCATGTTGAAACTCATGGCAGTATCAATTCGAATAAATAGATTTTCCATTTCTTCTTTTTTAGTTTCATCTCCATTTATAGCAAGCCATTCTTCAACCAGTTCCCTTTCAAGTTGTCTATGAATCAATTAACTAATATCAATTAGTTGCAGGTTGTATGTCATAATGTTTAAATGTTTTTAACTTTTATTATGTTATTCTATAGCTAATTCTTAATATATTGAGAAATAACATGTCATACTTTTAATCAAATTTATTATTTTTTAATCGGTTTGTGTGATGCTCTAAAAACCCTTGGCATTGAAATTAATAAGTAGGCCTGCCTAGGCTACATATAGTATGGAGGGTTAATATAATAGCTGGTCAACATTATTTTGTACACGACTAAATAATAAGTACAAGTAGTATAAAATTTTTCAAATTTACTAGTATTAATTCAATATGTAACTTACTAGCCTAGGCCTACCATTCGTTTTTAGGTTTTGCAAAATCTGGAGTCTACAATAAAATATCACAGCAAGCAAGGCAGTTATTTATAAATATCAAGACCAACTGCAATCTTTTGTAGTCTCCTTTTTTAGTAATATTTAAGATAAGACACTCGATAAAGTTTATTATAATAATTTTGCAACAAAGGAACTTAAAAAAGTATTATGCTGAAACAAACTAATTGAATTCTGTAATAAGTAAAAACAACATTTAAAGTTAATCTTCCTTCTTTGAGAGACTATCATTGCTGTGTGACTGAATTAAATATTAATAAACTTACCCCATGATAGAATATGTATCTAAATAATACTGTAAATGTTTCTCTATAATTCTTTCTCGTTATCAACTTATACAATTTAACTCATATTTTCACAACTCATCTTTCGCTCAAAATCACTTTGTTGATGTTGACACAGGTTAGCCAACCAATTTATGGATAAAAAAATTCCGAATACATATCCAGCTTACGATCATGGTCTATATCGAGATAAAATAAAAAGGAACACAACATTATTTATAACACTTATTGAAAATGGAAATTAGCTCTCTTGTCGTTCGATAATAAAACGTTACTCAACAAATATACATGTCACTGCACTCACATACAAAATGAAGGTTCTGTATGCACAATCCATAAACAAGGATGTTTCAGGATTACTTACTTATACGGTGAATAAGGTTCGATTTTGGAGCTTATATACGACAATTTTAACTTCAATACAGATGAAAAAAGTAAACATTTTCTACATTATTGTCAAAACAAGTTCAAGATGATGCTGATTGAACTGATACACTGGCCCATACTATACTACTACCCTTAAGGCACGTTTATACTTGTACCCATGTATGAGAACAAGAATCTCACACAAGTTCTCATACATGTGTACAAGTGTAAAATGTAACTTTAAATCTTTCATACATATTTATATACAGTTATCAACGTTACACCAGACAGTGCTTTGTGGCCGATACTTGGAACTAGTTGAATATTAGAAAGAATGGATTGTAGCATAGATCATGAATATTAAATAGATCTTGCATCCATACGGGGGCTGTGTGCCGGAAAAAAGGTTGTCGCGAAAATAGGCCTAGTACATGATAGCGCCGTGAGATAGCGCTAGGGAGAAATCATTGGTACAGTCACTGTAATCATTGGTAGCATTGGTGTTTCAAACAGCTTCTTTCGTTTCCCCAATAGATAGCGCCAAAAAAGTCGAATTTCCAGTGGAACAAAATATTGCATTGGATCGGAGATCGGAGTTCTATTAGGTTATCCAAATACAATGATTGTAGTAAGTTCCTGTCAAGCTGAAAGATTATTAATTACGCCAAACAATATTATATTTGCCTACGGAAAAGTGTTAGAGTAACGTTTATATTGGTCCCGATTGTTTAGTCTGCCGATGACAGCCTAATGTCAATCGCCTTATTCTGCCGACGGAAATTTCAACCGATTTTTCATCAGTTGTCCACTAAATCAGTTGTCTACTATTCATGTCTTCGTACAATAAGAACAAAATTGGAGTTGTCGAAATGTTGACTGAAAATTTATTCCAATATTACAAAATTTATAGTCTATAGAGTTCTCACCTAAAGTTAACACTATCAGCGCCAGGATTAGTTTTGACTAGGTACTTTTACCATTAGATGGCTGTTTCTAACAAATTTTCACGGTGGCCCAGATAATTTTTTTTTTACTTAGAAGGCTTTAAAATTATGTAAAATGTAGTTTTGTACTAAAAAATATATTTATACTATTAGGTACTGTAAACAGGATTTATAACCATGTATCAAATTGATACACACGGTCTCTGCAGAAGTTTTTATTTAAAATACAAGCTGAAAATACCTCGTTGTGTAGGAACATCAACTAATTGTGGTAGGTACAGTTTTAGTTGTTTGATATAAGACGTTCTCCTATCCTTCCATTTTCATACAATAATTGCTTTTGTACTGCGGTACTTAAATTGGCGATCAATCCTCCCCTTTCCAACTTTTTTTCATTACCGTACTATTTTAGGATTGTATATCCTCAGAGTGTCGTAAGGTGGGTTTTTCTAGTATTGAGGTTGTGAGCAAACAAAACACTTGTATAATAGTTGTCTATAAAGATCCTCCTTGATTTAGTAGAGGTTGCATTCAAAACACGATAGTGCACAATGCAGTAGCTTTTAAAAGCTTCATTACTGCTACCAGTGGAGTGTTTTAGAACCCAATGCCCGATCTCTTTACCCAGGGGCCAGATCTAATTTATTACAGACATTGCATTCAATTGCATGATAACTGAGCATCAAAGTTATACACAGAGTTTAGAACATGGGCCCTACATTTCTACACACAATTCTGCCAGACAATTCTATATATACACAGTTCACCAGTGACTGGTGGTAAGTTCAACTGTGTATCATATTCATACACATAGACTTAAATTAAAAAACAACTAACTGTGTATCAAATTGATAAGCATGGTGCTGAAAGTGTTAAAAGTGTAAAGTGGAGTAATGCAAGACCTGGTGCTAGATGGCTAAACCTCCATAAATTTCTGCCTAGTTTCTAATATCAATATCTGCTCAAACCAACAAAACTCTGTTACAAAAACTATTAGTAACTGCTGTAGCATTTAGCTTTAAAGTGTTAAAATGCAAGGCCAATAATAGTATGGGTTTAATTAATGTTATTTTTCCTACCAGGTTTTTGTGCGTATTTTCATTTTTTCTAGATGCTCTAAAATTATTTATAATAGGCCTATATATTACAACAAAATCTTAAGAAAGTTATAATTATGGTTTTGATCATGCCTTGAATTTATATTGTTGAGTTATGTTTAAGTAGTCATCAAATAATTATGAATATATCATCTTTTAACGTTATTCTTTTTGCGGCCACTCATTTTAATATTAGTTGGCCACCCATCCACTGGAATCGTTGTCATTGCACAAACTATTTATGAAGTCATGAGAATTCATTTTTTATTTTTAAATTAATATGAAGCTAACCATTCACGGTCCGATTTGTAGGACTGCAAATTTGATGTGTTTTACCACTCACGCTCCAACTAGCGTTTCCAATTCAGTCTTCTTTCCTTTAACATCTGATTTTAAATTTAAAACAATTATTTATATTTCTAACTTTTAGGTTAGGTTTTTATTAAAGTGTATACCTTAGGTAGTCCGTACACGGGTCGTTGACCATGCTATGCTTGAGAGAAGCATTTGATACTCGTCAAGAGTGCAAGAGAACGATTGTCGTTTCCCTCGTTCCACGTCCGCAGACGAGCGACGGGTCGTCAAGCTATCGTCAAGGAAGCGACAGTATGCTCCATTCCAACTTTCAATTGATTGCTTACAAAATGTCAAGTTCTTCATGAAGCAGTGATAATGAGCATGTATTATTATATTACCACTACGTCCGACAGTCCAGGAGTATCAAAACGAACACTTTTACAATCAGGGGAGGTACACATGTATATTTTTATCAATCAACCCCTAAAAAACGAGTGTACTTACATGAGTAACATATGATAAAACAGCTGATTTCATTCATCATCTGTAATAAAACAAAACCCAGTGAAGATTATACTTTGGGGTTATGTTTACAACATCAATAATTATAAATAATTTCTTGTGAATTTTATTTTTTTTAAATATCAATTGTAGAACTAATGTACGTTATAAGATTTGCTTTGAGGCTATAAACTGTTAGAACAGACAAAATAGATCAATACTCACCAAATAAATGAAAAAATTAGTTCATCGATGAAATTTTAGTTACTATATGGTTTGGCCAATAGAATTCAAGACCCGATGAGTCCCTAAGTGTAGCAATGGTGGAACATGGTTTTTGGGGGGGATAGGAGGAGAAAGCAAAATAATCAATGTTCGAGGATTTAGGTTATGTGGGGTGTTGTTTTATAGGTTTTTCTGCACGAGGAAACAATTGGAAGAGTTTATACGACAATAGAAACATGTTGTGAGGAAAGTTTAATAAGTTTTATTAACAAAAAGTTATTTTCTACAATTTTAATTCAAAAGGTAGCCACAGAGACTACTTTTAAATCAAAATATTAAGACAAAAGAAAATTGTAATAACATTTTACATGAGTAAGTGGGACTATATTATTTACTATTACAATAGAAACAAATATATATGTATATATAACAAATTATTATATATATAGGGGTGGTGAAAAGTCCCGGAACGGGTTAATATTTTTTCAACCGTTACAGATGGAACTATTTAACTTAGTACACTGTTACTGGGCATAAAACACTATTTTACCACAATTTCAATGAGCCGCTACCACTTCGGAGGGGGGGGGCCCACAAGGAGTCAAAAGAAAATCTTAAATGAGAGCGTGGGTTGAGTTGTACATCAAATTAAAGGTCTAATTTAGTAGAATACAATGCCGCAAATCCGACTTGAAAAGGTTCGCCCTAAACAAAATGGCGGCGTTTTAAAGTTTATGAAAGTTACTACATGGCGTTGAGTGTTAAAGATAGCTGGAAAATGTTTACTCGGTACAGGTTTCAAAACAAACGTCCAGAAATCAGTGTTGGAGCTATAAAGCTATTTTTTAGAGTTCTACTTGACCATTAACCTCTAATGGGGCACAGCCCACAAGGCATCAGAAGAAAATCTTTAACGAGAGCATAGGTTGAGTTATACACCAAATTAATGGACTTTATTAGATGAGTACAATGCCACAAATCCGACTTCAAACGGACAACCGAGCCGGGAATGGCAGCCATTCAAAGATGGCTTGAATTTGAAATTTTGAGGTGCTGAAAAGTCTTGAATCAGGTTAGTAATTTATTACCTAGAAGAGTAAATTTTTGCAAATTCAACAGGTTGCTTAAAATTATTTTGTAACTTTCTATCCTTTGAGGTAATTCCGAGAATATTCCTACTTTAACATTGGAATGTTTAAACGAAAGATCTCAGAGATTGTTTGTTTTCCCTTGAACAATCAGTTGAACTTTGCCCTTTAGTACAACAATAACAACACATTAGGGTTTTACCCATGTCAGGAATACATTTGTCCCATAATATGTTGTTATGGGCCTAACCCAATTTGTAGTTCTAACTTGAGACTACAACAATTTTAGTCAATGCACTTCATTTCTACTCAAAGCTAAAGTTAAACATTTATTGTATTTCATGTTACGCAATTTCAAATAATTAAACTACAGACATTTTGTTATTACATTGTGTGTGTTTTTTTTAGAATTCATGTAGAAAATAGATTAAGACCCTAAGATTTTGATCAGAAAGGAAGTACATATCTATTATTGTGAAATAACCATTAGAGAATGTTCCAATTTTTAAAGTTTTAACAAATCGCATGAAAACGGTCCTGTAGATCTTTAGAAATA
Organism: Philaenus spumarius; assembly: GCA_018207615.1. Lineage (NCBI taxonomy): Eukaryota > Metazoa > Arthropoda > Insecta > Hemiptera > Aphrophoridae > Philaenus > Philaenus spumarius. The sequence goes on from JAGFPH010001286.1 coordinate 91,631, forward strand.
TGTATCAATAGGGTTACTAAACGTTTAAGGATATGCAGAATTATTATATGAGTAAGATCATTTTAAACACAGATTTATTTGTTTTATAATTTTATAGAAACATTTATTTTTATGGAAATATATAGACAATATTTTTAGAACAACAGTCTTATTTTTAGTATCTAGAACAATCTTCAATACAGCATCACTTAAATATTAGATATAATATATAATATTAATTTGAACATAATTATTACTTAATAAGTATATGAACTTACGGTCTGAAATATTCTTGTATTATCGTCGTTTAAACGACGGCCGTTTAGGCTATTCAGCCATTTTCAAGTAGTTCAGGTTTCCCTTCGTCAATCAAAAACACTTAAAACATAGTTACATATAAACACAAAACATTTACATGCACTTAACATTAAACACACGAACTCAAAACTCGACTGTCTTTCATGATGTCCCGGTACATACTGCGGATATATCTTCGGGAGGGGGTAGTGTCTTATCCACCTTCGTTAAAAAAGTACCGTACAGCGCATGCAAATTAAACTTTAATTTTTGTTCAGTAAAATGTTGTTATTCACATTATAGTTCTTATAAATTTCAAATTGTTCCAAAGCATTCATAAATGGCTGAATAGCTGAAACGGCCCTCGTTTAAACGACGATAGTACAAGAATATTGCAGACGGTAAGTTCATATACTTATTAACAATATTCGGAATGGCGATTAACAAACATTATAATTATTACAACTTATCAACAATAAAAAGTAAATTATATTATTTCAAAAAATGATTCATCGAAACTAAATGTTTATAAATTAGAATATAATTTCGATTATGAAACATCAAACAATATTAATATTCCTTTTTCACCATCACATAAAATATATTATATTAAATATACATTTCTAATCTGGAAGACTTTTGGGAAGACAATGCAATTTACACAAGAATGGCTTATTTTATAAGCATTTTTTTTGCAAATATTTGAGTACTAGAAACTACAACAGCAAACATTTGAATATCATACTGACATATACATCTCGCTAGGCAGTACTAAAACCCAATTCAACAATCAATAAAATTTTATTATTTCTTTAAAAAACTATCAATATATCGTACATAGAAACTTTCAACGTTTTATAAAAACTATTTCTACACTAACATTTTGTTTTATAGGACAACATCTACAAAAATGTTGATACAATAATTAATTTTACTAGTAAAAACTACTAAAACAAGTACAATGTAGATAACTGGTCAGTACAAAATATTGAACTTGTATTACTACAAAGTGCACTTGAGGCATTAAATGAATTAGTTTGTACAACCATATAATTAATTGAGAACAATATTCCTACAATCATTCAAGATCACTTTTCGATTTAACAATCATACGACAGCTGCCTCTATGATTTTTTCCTTTGCAGGCTGATTCAGTTAGTTATTGACTCAGTTAAAATATTTTACATTATACTGCAAAAACATCAGTGTTTTTGTGTAACTTTTGTTTTGTACAAACAACATTTGAACAGATAATGTTAAAAAATGGTGATAAAAATTAAAGAGACATTTGAAAGTCCTTTAAATTTAACACATTATCTTATTGATACTGGTGGTAGGCCAAATTATAAATGTGAACTGGGTGTAGTGATAATAGCAAAATTAATCATCCATGTTAGCATGCCTATAGAAGATTGTTTATTGGTTTTATACGAGGTATAAGTTATTTTTCCTACAGCTACTTAATAAAGTGCGTTTTTGCAAAATCACAGCAGTGCGCAAACTAAATACTTGTGTTCAGCATCTTCTTATTACCTCTTATACTCTTTGTAATTAATTATACCTCTTTGTTTTACTTTAGCCTAGGGTGCAAAGTTAACAGCTAATGTAGGATGTTTTGAAAATTTTGATTGTTGTGGGACTAACCTCAGTAAACACCTTTTGTTTAGTAAAACAGATATTTTTAAAAACTAAAACACTAATTTAAAATGCAGCTGTAGGAAGAATGTTGTGTGTATTACGGGTGCAAGTTTATTTACTCACAATCAAAAAACTTTAATACCTTCGGCGTATCTCGTGCGACACACTCAACTTTGTACTCTAGATACACAAATAACTATTTTATAACTCAGTTATTACATTACTGAACTACCTAAAACAAAAATTATTTATGTAATTACATAATTAAATATCTGAATAAAGAACCTCTCTATGAAATAGAGTTCTTACTACTTGAGATCTCTAAATATTATCCAATGTACAGGATCTTTCAAAAGTAAAATCAACTTAAAATAGTTATGGTTTCACTATTTGTTGTTCAATCTCTGAGATAAACTGTATTCTACAACATTTAGGCACTAAACACTAAGGCTTAGTCTGACAGACTACTGTGAACTATCGATTTTTCTACTTTCCCTACTTCCTCTCCACCGAGCGGTCCACCACTCCGTGTACCTTCATTTGAGCACTAGCTAATTATATGGTCAGTATAGTAAGTCCGTACGAGCATGCTTTTTGCTAGTTTTTAGGTTCGTGTAGTCTGGTGGACTAAACATTAGTATTTACGTTAGTTTAATTATTGGTATGATACTGGTAGTTACTAATATGATACTGGTGCAGAACTGAACTATGCTCCTGAACAATGTAAGACAGTTGTACTGGATGTAAGACAACAACAGGATCACAAGCAAAGCAGGATTCTACCCTTCAGCAAAGAGAAGAATGACCTCATTCTTCTGTGAGAAGTGCTCAAGAGTAATTTGTGAGGAGTACCAAGCAAAGTGTTCCTGTGATGATGCCACATACTAAAAATTTTGTAAAACGTATTGAATGTGTTTATAATGACTCCTTATTCAAAGTTATGAGAGTAAAAATATTTGTTTAATATTTTAAATTTGGTTTATTACCCTTTTTAAACAGTAGTCTGGCAGACGAAGGTTTTGTAACTACGTTTGGCTAAAACCACCTTAGTGTTCCAGGGTTAAAACACCAGCTATTTATTTTCACTGATATTACTATATTTGTTTGCATAGCAACCAGTTTTCTCATTGTTGTCTAATTAAAACGACAGAAATCTAGTAGATGGCAAATAAATCGGCATACAAAATGCTAACCAAATAATTATTTATAATGAATTGATTTTTTGTATTCAATTATGACTTTACTTTTAAAAACCGGAAACTGATGAAGAAATGAAAACAAAATTGTTAAGAAAATAATTGAATAAATGCCAACAAGTTAAAAAATGCTTTGAAAACACCTTTTATAAATATATTAAATATGGAAAACTTGCCAGAGTTATGTTTAGGAAGACCAAGTAGTAGTCCTGTCATAAGTTTTCTTTAAATTTCATTAATTTAATCCTGAAGTAATTTATTTTGTTCTTTGCTAAAAACAAACTATAGACTAATTAGCTAAGTTACGTTTGAGAGACCTTGTATTTTAAAATGCATTGTATTTATCTAGGACTAGGACATAGGGGCTAGCAATTACATTAAATACAAAATCTACTGCCTATTCTGGAGCTGGACCTCAATGCGTTAATGGTAAGAGATTTTGGAACTGGACAAGTGAAAAAACATCATCTGTCAATGGAAGAGGTCAGCTGAAACCAAGATGGGAATGTGAGCTGTCAAGGAGATCAAACTCGAGCATGGGCCGTAGTGGGATTATTTATCTTAATGTTAATTATCACTATTTATTTATAATGATTACTACGGTAAACATTTAAATACTATACTTTCAGAACTAAAAACTTCACTTAAAACTTTTACTATATTATCTACATAACCTCATATTATATTAAACTTTGCTACAAATAATTCATAATTTAAGTTTATGCATCTTTAAAATCATCATTAACATAATCAACGCTGTCGGTCTGACCAAGCTCACAATAAACATCCTATTACTTTAAATGAGCAATTCTTGTATCTATCTTTGTATCTGTCGCGGTCTCGAAAACGGCTCTAAAGAATTCAAAGAAATTTTGTATTTAGGTGTAGTTTTAATTTGCAAGTCCACCCATATAGTTGTATTTCGTGTAAAAACACAATTTTTTTAGAAAATCTAATTTAAAAGTTGAAAAATTTTAACAAAGAGTCTTATGGGTTGCCATGATGGTTACAAAATAACAACGAAATAGTAAATAAAGCGATCAAAACAGCTGTTTATAAACAAGCCAATTTATACTGGAAATAGAGTGGAATAGAACTGAAATTGAGTATTATCCAAAATCAGCTGTTCATTGGATAGTTTTTAATTACTGTACAAAAACAAGCTAATTTATACTGTTTTAGCACGTTGGAATTAGAATAAATTGGGCCTGATTTAACAATTTATTTTGTCAAAAAAAAAGGTAAACTTGGCAAAGATAGATACATTCTAATAGCCAATTTTGTAATATAGGCCTGGCTCATTTCTGAAACATAGTATTGAGGTTATGTTAATCCTGCAATAATTTTTACTATATTTAGGCCTGGTTTCAAAACTTTAGTTGACAGAAGATAGTACAACTAGGACTAAAATCGTAATGAAAGCCTCTCACGTTTCTAAAGCATGTATTTGAGGTTATAATTAATCTTGCAATTACTGTTAATATATTTAAGCCTGGTTTCATAATTTTAGTAGACAGAAGATTTAGCGAGATTCCAACTGCGAGCGAAGTGAAGCAGCCATCTGAGGCGGGGTTGGGACGCGAAGCATCCAGGGGCAGAGCCCCTAGTTATACATAATAACATTAACATTTGTAACACTTCTAAAAATATTTTAGGTTTAAATGCACAAAAATAGAATATAAGTTAGTTCCAATTTTATTTGTAGCATTACCTTATTCAATAAGCAGCTAAAAACGTTTGTTCAAAGCAAGTAAATTTTTCAAATTTTCATGGCACACACACTTTAATAAATAATTGTTGTAATCAAAATTTACAACTTGATGACATTTGGTACACAGCTTTGGTTAGACATGTGTTCTATAAATAATGGGTCAAATAATTAAACTAGAGCAAAACCTCTTTAATTTAGGCATAATATTTAAGGTTTTGCTCTAAAATAAAAGGTTGAATATAAAAGTATTGGCTTTCTTTTATTAATCATTCTGTAGCTCTATTTTTGCCTTTAACATTTTTGAAGGCTTTATTCCACACTATGATTAATCCTCAATAAACTGTATTATTAGCAGTATTATTAGAAAAAGTTCTGGAATTGGAGTAGCTTAGTAAGTTTTTAAATTTGTTATTTTTTTATGCCTTTAACAAATATTATGTAATTAAAATTAACATGTAATTATTCATAGTTTAGATTTTTCCCTTGAACATAATGTGCCTTTACTTGTATTCATTAAAAAAATACATATTTGCCACAGATGTAATACTATATATTATTTAAAATAATGCACAATTTAGATTATATTTTGTACATAGCTATAAGCATCAGCATAGATTTATACAGTGTGTTCCGTTAAGCGTTTAGGTATTTTATAAAAGTTTACATCTATTTGATAACAATGGTCGGTACGCTCGAAACATAGTACAACCAGATAAGTTTCGAGCACACAGATGGTAAAATTGCATGAAAATGTTTAATAGACATTATTATCCCTATGTCTTGGCTTTAAATGGGGCCTATACTCCATTTTGCAACACAAATGTACTGAAAGTTGCAACATATTCAAAGATGAGTCTGATATTGAGCAGACTTAACTTTTTTAACCATTTACTCCAAACCCCATTGCATAACCCATCCCCTTTGTTGAAACCCCTTTTATTTTCTTAACGGGTCAGTTCATTGTCCTACTCAGGTATTCCAAGGTCAGCCCCCTTCCCTTGCTATTTGACCCCACCCTCTTAGCATAGATGTTTGTTTGATTTGTAATGTACACTTTAGTTTTAGTTGTCTGATGATGCTTAACAGCGAAACAGCTGTCACAATTATATTGTTGTTTTTGTGAAATTTTGTTTAAGTTTATTTTTTACCTTAATATGGAATTTCACCAAGCACCGACTGTGGTCACACTTAACATTTACTCCAAATTGGGAGCAATTGCTTTTTTTATTGTCACAATGTAAGAAATAAAATATTTTTGACAAGTAATAGCTTATTATATGGTTGATAATATCGATTTTTTTATCATTCATATGAAGCATTTACTTTTATACAGATATCAATGTTTTAATTGGGCCAAACTTAAAAGTTAATTTTGATTAAAACTAAGAAAACATAATTTAGAAGTACTTTTAATATTTGACCCACTGTAACTTTATGATTGCCTAGATTTTGAAGAATTATTTTACTTATAAGAATTTCTGAACTTATAAAAGACAAATAAGAATATATATGGATATAAATTGACTAGCTTAATTTATTTATTATTTACTGCAAACGGTGCTTAGAAATTATATAATTATAATTAATGATATACTATGACTTAACATAAGAATAGGTTTTACTATATTTACAAATAGATAATCTACTGATTTAATTTAAATGATTGTAAAATCTATTATCTACAAATTAAAACCTGCATTAGATTTAAATCACCTATTGACGTCAATTCAAATTACCTGAAAAAGAATCCAAGAGTTTGTTTTGTATTGAGCAAGATAAACATTTAAAAAAATGTAATTATGGTAGTTAACTCAAAAAGATATAATGCAGGTTAAAAAAAGTAGAGTGAAGAAATGTAAGTCAAAGTTGTAAATTGTTTGCAATCCCCTTCCAATCACATTAGAATACCTGAAACAAAATGTAATTATAAATATGTTTTATTTTATTTTATCAAAATAATCTTATGAAGAAACTGAAAAATACTACTTTGATTTTGAATTATAAGTTTGTAAACAATGTCCAAATACTTGAAGGAAATTGTCCTAATAAGTTTTAGTTTGCTATGATACAGCAGACTAGCAACTATCTGGCCTAATGCAAAGTCAGTTGGACAGAATAGCAAGAAATACGGATACACCAGAGTTCAAAGTTTCTATGATTTCACCAATAGATAGCACTTTCAAAATATACCAGTGTTCTGTGTTTAATAATTAAAAAATACTTCTTAAAACTGTATTTTTGTTTCTTGCAATCTTCAGTATAGTAATTTATTCAAAGGCGCCTTTAAGTTTTGTGCAAGGAAATCGTTTCATTACTGAAAAAGGTGTAATTTTTATTAACGATCAATTAAACTGTTCCTTGAAATTGTGAATTATTTTATTTTGTATTTTTAAATTTTACCATAGTATTTTTTTCAGATGAAAGTTGGGTTGAATAAGAAGCCAGACAATCGCAAGTCTACTGTTCATAGGTACCAACATAGTGGCTCTTCTTCAGAACCGTTAAATTATTTTGTTCGATTGATTAGATGGATATTTGTCTGACAACTTGTGAATTGATTAGATG
>JAGFPH010001286.1:106729-129424 GCA_018207615.1 Philaenus spumarius
CTTCATCTAAAGTGTCAGCTGATAAGCTTTATAGAACTGGCTCAAAAATCTCTTCTTTGTTGCATTTCATATGTAGCTGTAACAATAGTAAATAATAATAAAAATAGCTTCACCTAAGGTGCTGATAAGCATGCTAGAGGTTAAAAAATACTTCTTTGCAGCATTTTATGTGTGGCTGAAACAATAATAAACACATTAAACATAGTTAAATACATTAAATAGATAACATACTTTATCCAGCAATTTAATAATGACAGCTATCATTTTTTTTAGTACTTATTTTCAACTAGTGGACCTGACAGTTGGGGTCCATAGTCCATACTCATGCGTAATCATGTTGTGTGTATTTAACTTCTATAAATACGGTAGAATCTTTTAGATTGGTATATTACAATTAATAAACTAGGTCTTTTACAAAATTATCAATTAAATTAATAATAAGTGATGAAAACTCAAAGTTGTGCAATATTATGTTGCAGCACTGTTTACACTAAAAGAGACTGGATTCTAACAATTCTTATTTTTAACGGCTTATACGTAACAATTTTGTATAAACTTTCTATTTCACCTGTTACTTAAACAAAAAAATAACTGTAGTAGACATATTCCTTTCCGGGCTTTTGTAGATTTTTTATTGCCCAAACATTTTTTTACGTGCTGTTTTACTGTATTTTAACAGTTGAGTCATTGTAAAACCAACCAATCAAAGTGTTATTAATTGATAAACCATAGCCTATATTTGACCCAGGAGGCAATACTTGACACATTTATAAATGTTAGTAAAATTCAAATAAGTATTTTTTTCATTAAACAGTTACATACAAAGAAAAGTACATAACTTTTACTTTTTATATCTTAGATAACTTGAAACACAGTTTTGATTTTCATGCGGTTTTCTTTCATATATGTGTTAGCAGAGCAAGTCTTATTGCATCTGTGAAGAGCAAAATAAAGTCATCAATTTGTTCATAAGTTATCATAATATTTGTCTTCACTGAATTCAAAACTCAATCGTTTGACAACTTTATACAATTTCATAAAATTTTAATAGCAACTTATTAAATTTCTTATACGTATATGTTTTTAATCCTAATTGAAAATAACAACTTTTTAAAATCCATGCAATAGGCTAGTTATGATTTTGTTTAGCTTAAAATAGGAGATAGCAAATTACCTTAACATTAGTAATTATAGTTGGACCAACAAAGTTTCCTTTCTCGTAACCTTTGACATTACAATTTCTTCCATCCAACAAGAGTTCAGCACCTTCATCTACCGCAGACTGTATTAACCCAAGAATTCTCTGCTTGGACTGAGGAGATATAACAGGACCTAAATCTGTTCCTGCTTGATCCCCTATAAATAGAATAAAAATAATTCTAACATGATCCTTGTTATCTCTAAAACAAAGTTCTATAGAATGGAATTATATTTAATAGAAGAACAATTTAATTTGTCGACATTCAGGTTTAAAAAACTGCAATATATGCATGTGTTGTAAGCTAAATTATGTACAACCATTGACCGTGTTAATCAAATATGATTTCAACACTACTAAACATTCTGCAAATATTGCTTACGATACATGTAGAGTGCACGATTTAGTTGCAGGCGTGCACTTTTTACTTGGCTTTTCCTTTGTGATGAATACTTCATATACAGATATTATTGAAAAGAATAAACAGAATTTATATAAAATCAATGATATTTAAATGTATGTGTTAATATTTATTATTAAATAATTAAAAACAATTTTAAAAAAAAATATCAAATTATTTACTGTCTATAAATAAATATAAAAGTAAATTCATCACATGTTGATTTTTATTTCTTATAAGTTTTTTTTATGAATATCCTTCAATGTCAAACTATTTAACAAAAAAACTTTATTTATAACTAAATGTTTCTCAATTTACTTCTTCTTTCAAGCTTCCGGCTTCAGGTAAATGTTTCTCAATTTAAAACAGATTTTTCCTTCTTGATTTAAATAAAACTGATGCTTTTTTAGTTGGCACTAAAAATATTTAAATGCTGACATTTAATGAACTTTTATGAATAACTGTTTGTTTTGATAAATTTAGTTCATAGTTTATTACTTTTACTAATATAACAATTCAAAATATATAATAAAATTTAAATGTATGAATATCAAGAGTTCTATTAAAAATAACCCGAGGGAGAAAGTACGATCTCAGAATGTCAGTTATTAGATTTGTGTAACCTAACGACACCTAGCGGAGAATATGCGAATTTCTAGAAAAGATGCAAATTGTTAATTAACATCGTTTTTGAAACTGAAATAAATCAATTAAAATTACTTCCCTATATTTTCAACTTGCACTTCCCATATCAAAATCACGCAAAATTATTATATCGATCCAAGAAAATGACTACCTTAACCTAATATTAAATTATTCAGTACCAGGAGACCGAGCTAAAGCTCGATTATAAGCAGGGCTATGATTTCAATAATAAATATTGGATTATTGAGTTTTGAGGTTAGGCCTATAACATTAAACAACTAAATAAAGGGTGTATACAACATTAGGCTTACCTGTAATAAAAATACAGTTTAATGGATTAACCATAATCTCAACGCTATGCCTCAGAAATAAGTCAGGCCTAAATTCAAATTTAATATTTCAATATCGATTTAGGCCTAGGGCCTAGTTCGCTCACGTCAATAACTATTATTGCAAATTTCCGTGAACATCGTTTAGGTTAGGCCTATAACATTAAACAACTAAATAAAGGGTATGTTTATTTAGCAGAAGTATTCGTTGCCATGGTAACTATAAATATATACAACATTAGGCTTACCTCTAATAAAATATACAGTTTAAAAGAAAGCAGATGATTATTGTAATGGCATTGAAAACATTTGCATCAGCTGTGCTTTGTATTGTTTAAAATGGACAAATTTCACTTTTTAATTTAATAAAAAGACGTAGAAAACGAATTTTCCCAGACTGGTGACCATTTCCAATCGATTTCTCGTGGCCAAAAGCCCCATATAAAATCAAAAAATGAAAAATCCTTAGACGGAGATTCCAGATCCATTTAGCAGACAAACAATTATCTCTCGCTTTAGAAGATAAGATTAAATATCTATATTTGAATGTCAAGACCTTCGCCTAACGAATAACAAGTTTAAAGCGGAAACCGACAGGAAAATTCAATTTACATGAAAACCATAAACTCTGAAGAAAAACCGATATAGCCTATAAAGAGAATGAACCTTTTTACACACAAAAAGTCTTTGACAAAACTTCAAATATACACTGTTAGAACGGGACAATCGGAAAACCAACTTTAAAAAATCATTTACAACGTACTGCAGAAGACATCTTATTTCCGTTAACCACGCCCACGACGGAAGAACTTACCTGTGATTGGACCGCGAATTTACATGGAATACGAAATCAGATTGTTTAGTTTCTTTAAGTTATAAACATAAAAAACTAGATTATAAAAGAGGTACCAGTGATGTGGAGCTATTTAAGTATTTTATTCAATTTATTTATTATTTCCCACTATAAAATAACTATTAATTAACAAAAAGTACACATTATTGAAAACCTTTTTACACAACACACACACGGACACAATAAAATGTTGAAACGTAAAAACAATATAAATCCAAATTTATTCAATTTATTTATTATTTCCTACTATAAAATAACTATTAATTATTCTTTTAAAAATTGCACTTTTCAAAAAACAATTTAATACTCGAAAAGAGAAATTTGTTTACCCATTTCATTCATAAACCCTTACAAACACCACCACCCGAAGTGTATATTTAGTAGGCAAGTATGTAAAAGTTCCGGAGTGTAACAACAGTGAAAAGTGTTTATTCTTGTAAAAGCTGCCAAAGTAAGCAGTTGCCGAATTCGTTTGTGCTACACAATTTAATAAATTAGATATTTTTGTATCCAATTTAACCATTCAAGACAACCAACCAGATTGGAAGAAGAACCGAAAATACAGATCTGATCAAATATAACCGAATTCCAAGTTAAAACGATAAAAAAGAAATAATATGTTGCCTGAATGTTGTTCAATTTCTTTTTGCATTTTTTATAAATCTTATTTTTAGTTTAACCCTAGGCCTGGCACGGTTAAAGCTAAAATTGGGAAGCCGGTTTTTTTTTTAATTCGCCAAAAGTAGTAATTCTATCCCAATCCAAAAGTGTTCTATATCTTTTTAATAGAGAAAGGTTCAAAGAATTCATATATGCAATTAAAAAATTTATTGATGTAAAATTGTAAAAGTTATTAGCTCAAGAAACACAAAATGTTCAGTTACAAAAGGTAAAAGTTCAACTTTAGACCTACATAACAAGTAGTAAACATTTTTTGTAATTTTTTTGTAAGCATAAAAAATTTCGTAATTTAGTTCTAAATAGAACTGTATAAAAATATTTATCAATTTCAAATTTCTTATTTTGAAAACACCAGTTTTTATGTTCCAAATACAAGACTGCTAACAAAACTAGGCCTAGTTTGAAACATAATTTACTAATATATGCTTTGTCCAAAAATGAAATATTATTATAACAAAGTGTAGAGAATAAATCAAAGAAAAGAACTGTATACTTGTCTTTTCTTAGTTCACAAAAGTGTTTGAGTTATCTTTATTTGAATAACAAAATTACATCAATCTAATAAAACTTCGCCGGCAATATACTACGGGCAGGAAGGGACATTTAATAACGTGGGAGCGACAGGCGCCAGACGGTCTCACCAGACTGCCCTAATTCTGTACTTTCCACTGTTGTCTAGACAAACAAATAACTGGTTATATCTAATTTACTTCCCACCGTTAGAAAGATTGAACTATTCTCTACAAAATGGTATAAAGAAATCTGTGAAAACATAAGACATTGTTATCTCGGTTGACAAAAATGTGCCTGTTTCATTGGCTAAAAACTATACAATCGCAAGGGTTTACAGAAATCTTTGTCATAAATCATGTAAAATAGTGACATCTGATTGGAAGGCACTATTAGAAAGATAAAATCTTGACGAATCCAATGGTATCTTTATAATAGCCATAGAAATATTTGTGTAGATAGTCTTCAGCATCGAAAAAGCGTACAATTGTATGCAAATTCATGCGTGGAAACAGCTGTAACCCGATCTGCATATTTTAAAACGATGATTACGTATGTAAATATACGTTTTACAAAAAAGTTTTAAATACAAAAATTAAAGTTTAATTCATTTCCTTTCCAACGGTGCCGGTTTCAATACGATTGGATGATTTTTAGTATATTAATTAATCGAATATGCAAATGTATGCAAATTTATGCATTTGTTCGAAATGGTTGCATCTTGCGCCTGAGAGAACGTCACTTAGAGCAGTCTGCCACGGGGAGGGTTAAAATTATGTAAAAATAAATTTATTCTATTTAATTTTGTTGTAAAAATAAAAATACTAAACATTTGTGTCAAAGATTACGCACTTTTTAAATTGCATTTTTATTTTTAAGTTGTATAAAAATAACTTCATTTTATTTAATTGCTTGTACACATTTTTTTAATGTCTAAACGTTATTGAAATAAAAAAAATTTTAGCTGTGTAAAAATAAATGTCAATGGAAAAGTTCCGGGTTCAATTCCCATTGACCCCGAATAATTTTCTAAATGATTTCTTAACAGACATCGTTAGCTGTGGTTCGGATTCCACGTAAAACTGTAGGTCCCGTCTTCATTAGCCTTAAGTGCAAAACAGCAGGACGTTAAACACACACAAAAAAAAAGAATGTATTTAACTTAATTTTTTGTATACATAAAAATAGTTATCTATAAATGTTTTAATTGTTTAAAATACAATTTTTTAATTGTATTTTTAGTTTTAAGTTGTTCAAAAATAAAATAATTTCATTTAACTCTGCTTGTAAAAATAAAAATGTTTGTCTAAATGTTTTTGAATTTTTTAAAGTTTTATTTTTAGTTTCAAGTTGTGTAAAAATAAAGTTACTTTATTTGTTGTAAACTATAAGTAAACATTTTTTTCTAAACTTTGTTGAATTAAAAAAAAGAAAAGATTTTTAGCTATAACTCTTGTAAAAACAAATTTATTTTATTTCCCGTAAAAATATAAATAAAATTTGTTTGTCTAAACATTGTTTTTTTCTAAAAACTAGGGTTGTTTTAAGGACCGTTTATTGTTAGCAATTAATTGTAACCACTAAGTTAAACTGAATATGAAATAAATTTGAATAACCAAAAACCAATTAAGCCTATTTTGGAGTAACCACGTAAGTAGTTCAACCTAAACTGCTTTTTCTTAACGTATTGACCTTGACCCTTTGCAGTCAAGGTCAAAATATTCCTGTCAGTGTGTAATTAGATGCATTGTCACAAGTCTTATTTTTAGTAATTTTACTTTGTTTTTTATTCAGATATTCTTACACTGTATAAAATTTAACAATGATTTTAGAAATTACATATTTGTTTAAACAAATTTCAATATAGTTTATGTATAATTACAAACATGTTTGACATTATTAAAAGTTTAAAATATATTGTATTGTGTAGTTACTTTTAAATTTGAAATATTATAAGTGGTCTCACAGACCAGTTGTTTGAGGAATATGCATCCTATCAGTTAAGGATTCAAAAATAGACTTACCTGCATTCACTTTTAGCTGTTCGGTTCGTTGTTTCAACTCAAGCAGCCAATCTTTAGCTTCTCCCACAAATATAGCAGTACTTAATGCCATACATCTTTGCCCTGCAGCACCAAAAGCTGCTCCGACTAGTTGATTCAATGTGTTGCTCTTATTTGCGTCTGACATTATGACACCATGGTTTTTAGCACCCATGTTACATTGTACACGCTTTCCATTTGCAGATCCTCTTTTGTAGATATATTCTCCCTAAAAAAAACCAACATCTAAAAATTAAATAAATTTTCAACATTTACAATCTGCATCAGTCAAATGATAATTTGATGTTTATTAACAAAACTTGAGTACAACATGTATTTTAATGTACATAGATAAATTATTACGTACAAGTTAGCGTTAGCATAGTGACTTAAGTGGTAGTTTAGTGCAGTTGCTTTGTGAGATTGGTTGGCCCCATGATAGTACAGTATCATCACTGTAACAATGTGTCTTGGAGAATAGAAAAATATTCACCCCTTGTTTGTTGTGTTAGGCTACAACCCCAAGTAAAAAACATACCTCTGTTGCATCACCCTATACCCTTCTTTAGTATACTCTAAACCAGCATTTCCAGTATTCATTTCACAATTTAGTCGAATACTTCTATAACAGGCATAATCTAATAAAATAATTAGATACTCGAATAAAAGTAATTCATCCCATGGGAATAATAATAGCCCATCATCAGCGAGTCAATATTATAAGTTTGTTTGAACATCAAACTTCCCTAGAGTAAACACTGATCTAGATTCCACGTTCAACGTGCAGTACAGATCTTAAGGGAGAATATACATGCTACTACCATTGCAGGGAACATCATGTTTATTGTCATGCGGGTTGCGTCAACCGTACGAGCGTTCCATGGGAGTTGATGTTTTTTAGTTGGCTAGTATTGCTGAGACTGTCGTATGGATAACATGGCTTATGGATGCTCTGTACTGCACGGTGAACGTGGAATTAAGTGTAGACTAGTGCTCAGTGCAGTGATTCATAAATATGTTTGAAACGCAGGAGGGAGAGGGGTAGGTAATATCTCGGCGCTATAAGTCATCAAAGGAAATGCATTTCCTTTCTGACTTTCACTGAACCTGTTCACGAGTCGATCAACGCTGTATAGAGCTGCCATTTAGCAGATGTCCCCGCACATGATTTACCCATTAACATGTCAATACATTGATATTATTTATGAAATCCGCCTATACCGTATTCCTGCTAAAGCCAAGCGCGCACCGGGTCGGGACGGCACGGACGGACGGTACGTACGGGATTTTTCAAAAATGTTTAACATTGATTTGCCTATGTGTGCGCGCACTAGGCAGTCATGGTCGGGACAAGACCATACGCACCTTCCGCCGTCCGAAAGAAAGTTAAATTTCTAGGACATCCGGACGTACCGTACCGATGAGTCATCCGCCGCTTCGGCGCCGTCTGCAGTGTGCGCACGTGTTTCGGTTCGGACGGTATGGACGTTCCGCCTTTTCAGATACTTGGAGTAGAACACAACGTGTAAGCCATTTGATGTGCAAAGTGATCAGAACTTGCACTCGTCTTCAACCAAGTCAGGGAATAATGTATGAAACTCTCCAAGTTCTAATCTCTTTCAATTTACTTTGTGAATCCAAAATCTAGGTTTTCTTTGACTTCTTGACTTTTCTTCTTCTTCTGCCGCTATTAAACTAACAACAATTTCTTCTTCACTTAACATAACGTAGTTTTCAGCACAAATGCTAGGAGGAGACTGTGCACGTCCAACCCGTACCGACCGATCCAGTGCGTGCACCCTACTAAAAAAATGCAGCACGTCCGTACCGTCCGTCCTGTACAGACTGTTCTAGTGCGCGCAGTCCATTAAAAAAGTACGGAACGTCTGTACTGGCCGTCCGTGCCGTCTCAACCCAGTGCGTGCTTAGCTTAATCCGAACAGTGTTCAATCCCAATTAGTTCGGATTAGCGGGTCTCTACTGTATTTACTTCCTAAAATTGTATCTAAAAGATGATATAAAACTATATCATAATAAGATGAGTCTGTTACGGAGTTGTAATTTTCTGATTTAGCTAAGTAGGAATTATTTGTGAAGTATAGTTTTTGTAGAATTGATTGACTGCCAAGTCAGACTTGGCGAGAAAATAGAAGAGAGGACATGTTCCTTAAACCAGACACATTCCTAGTTTAAGGCTACTGTACTATATCTACTACTAGCAGTAGCATTTAACATGTACAATTCTGCATGCCAGAACTTCCTGTCACATAGTCACCACAAGCAAATCAGTTGTTACATAGTTTCTATAAAACTACGTAGTTTCGTAGTTTCTATTATTAATGACTGAATAGCAAGGTTGGTGAAATGTAATGGTGAATATATTATTATTGTATATTATTAGAGAAAACTTCTGATACCTAGCGACAATATAAATAACAACAATAGAGCTAAATGTTGCTAGGCAAACACTAACAATACGTTCATTTGTTTGTAAGAAATGTTTATCCATAGTATAACTTTACTAAGACTAGATGTTAAGAATTTTTTGTTTTTCAGTTCGCTAAATAGTGTTAATTAGTTTTAAACAATATAAGTATTAAGTTTTTGTCATAAGTTTTTATTATTTAACTTAAGGTCTTTACTGATAATGAGAGTTGTCCCTCACAAAAATTGTGTATTATATTTTATATACACAAAATAATTAGTACTTTTTGTGTTTTAGGTTTTACAGACAGCAATGTAGCAAAAATCGTTACATCTACATCAAGGTACAGTATGTATATTTTTTCTTTCAAAAGGTTTAGTTACAAGTATTTTAATAGTAAATTCTGTCTGCACTTTTGTAATGTATCACAAAAGTCCAATCCCACAATAATTTACAAAGCTTTAGCTACATTCAAAGTTACTAAATTCTATATAAACTTACAGCTTGGTCAGAGCCAACAAACGATATAGCACGAATGTCTGGATGATCACAGATAAAATTAACAGCATCATGAGCTCCATGGATGACATTCACTACACCTGGTGGACAACCAGCTTCCATTAACATATCAATAAGCATCATACATGCTCCTGGGTCTCTCTCCGAAGGCTGAAATATTGAATTAATAGTTTCCAATATTAGTACTCATTGAAAAGTTCTTTCCCAATTAAAAAGTTTTTCATAAGTTTACAAAAATCTTTTAAAAAATAATAATAAAAACCTGTACATTATATTTAAATACACTGATAAATATATAAACTCACAAACATTTCTTCTTTTCAATATTGGATAGAGATTGAAAATTTAGAACTTGTTTTTGTATCAATCTATGGTTAACAGATGAAAAGTTTGTTTTTTATGTTGGAAAGTATGATTGTAAGATGTAAACACTCAGAAGATAATAAGGAACAAAAATATATTATGTAGGCCTATATTCAGTAATAACATCCATGGACCATACCCAATTAAAAAAGTTATGATTAGCAGACTTGGGATTAACGATTAAAAAAATTAACGATTAAAATTAATCGTTAAAAATATGGGTAACTTTTAACTTAATCGTTACTTTTAAAAATGATTAACTTTTAACTCTTAATCGTTAAAATATTGGTTAACGATTAAAACTAACTTCAGTTAATTTGGCGGACGCCCGGAAAGATTCGTCACAATGGAAATGCCGGCAAGGTGGGTGGGCCTGGCGAGACAACATTCAATATTCCTTAGTTTAGGTTATTTATTGCTTATTGGCCGACCGGAAGGGATGGGGTGCCTAAAGAAAGATAGAACTTAACGGTAAAGAGTACCTAAAGGTAACGTAAACAAACAAAACAACTCCGTCAACACCCCCATCAGCGTCATTCAATTAGCCCTCGGGTATACGCTTGGCATTACAGTTGGATAGTTTTGTTAATTTTGTATAAGTTTTTTAGTTGTTTTGCCCTGTTGTAGTGATTCACAGTTTAGATTTTATTTAGTGAGTTAGTGATTTTTAAAAGTGAGTTAGGTCTAGTGTAGAAGTATTTAAATTTTTTACTTTTTTATTTTAATTTTATTGTGTCTTTATTGTGGCCAGGCATTTCAAACTTTTATGAACAAATAACAAGGTAGGGAAATAGTTTAACATTTAAATGCGTATTGTGTTTACCAAAATTTAAAACAATAAAGGCTTCAGCAACTTTTGCCTCCAATTTAAGAACCAATTAAAGGTAAGTTGTGCTTTAGCCATTTTAGGTTATTGTCTATCGAATTTTTGTCGTCTATTATTGAGATTTGTATTTTATTATAGGGCATACATTCAAGGGAGTTTGCATATATTATAGGGCGTTTCTACCTGCCAACTATTACTGTTTATCCGTAAGATTTACGGAATCCGTTGATGTTTTACGGTCTTACGGATACTCGTTATTTTCAGCGGTTATTTTTGTTAAAAGAATATTTAATTTATTTTACATAAAAAAAACAAATGTTCTTTATGTTATTTATTAAATTTACTCAATTTGAGTTACTATCGACATTATTAAAACTTTTTATTTGGTTTACAACGTCTTTTGCATATTAGACGCACGGAATCTGTGAGAACGTGAGAGTGAGAAGTGATACGAAAAAACATCCCTTTTTATAATGCGCATGCGTTAAGAGCAGTGATATATCATAGATACGCAGTAAGCATAATAAGACATTAGGTCAAGACCGTCTCCATTCTGCAGAGACGTCTTGATTCTAAGTTTTGCTTTGTTGGCGTAATTATTTTAGTATAATAATTCTATTTATTTTAGTTCGGGTAAAACCTTTTGAACATTTTTGGGATTAAAAGTTATCTGTGATTTATTTTTTTTGTGGGAGTCCCGACAAAGTGCCTTTCTTTGACTTGTTATTCATTCCCGTAAATAGCGACATTTAATTTCCACTTTATCCGAATTTTACAAGTGTCATTTAAATAACCTTTTCGCGGACCTAGCGGTTGTAATTAAAATTAAAATTTAATTTTAACGCCGGTATTTGATAGAAACAAGAACAAATTATTGTTCTCGGGAGTATAGGGTTTTTCGCGGACATAGTACGCTAAATAAATACGCTATATTAAATTGCGTTTTATGAAATTAGAGCTAATAATATTCGGACTTCGTATTCTTTTTTTCTGACATTTGTCATTGTATGCTATTTAAAATAATATTTCAATAATTTTAAGTTCATACAATTTTTATAAATTGTATTCGGGCATCGACTTTTTCGCGGACATAAGTCTGTTGTATATTAAATTGCGTTTTAATACCAGCGTTTTATAAAATTAGCGTTAATAATATTCGTACATTCGTCATTGTAATAGTATTTCAACAATGATAGTTCATAAAATTGGCACAAATTTTATTCGGGCATCGATTTTTCGGGGACATACACTGTTTTATATTAAATTGCGTTTTAATACCGTCGTTTTATAAAATTAAGCTCTAATAATATAAGGACATCGTATTCTTTTGTTGACTTTCGTCATTGTATTTTAAATAATATTTCAACAACGATAGTTCATAAAATTGGCACAAATTGTATTCGGGCATCTGTTTCAATCCTTTGTGGCTAATTCTTAAAGCTATCTAACTTTTTAAGTTTATTTATTTAGGACATTGCCACTTTAGAAATTAACAATGTCATTGGTCCAGCAGCATGTCGAAATGATTCAATATTCATAGACATAGACTAAACAGCTTTCTTTTTATCCAATTGTAAAAATAATCATAATAGGCCTATGTAGCCTAGATATTTTTGGCTCACACAAATAGTTTTTAGCAAACAAATTATATATTTTAATAAATATGCATATAAAGTTAACTGACATTTTTAATACTCCCATAATAAACATTCCCATATTATTTATAATTTCTTACAACAAGACAAGGATATTAACTGCTGCATGACCATTCAAAAAAGAGCAATAGGCTATTCTATTTTGGATCTTAAAACTTCGTTTCATTCAGTTTATACTTTTTGTAGCCTTTAACTTTTAAATGTAAGATTTTTACAGTAAACTAACAACAAATTAATGTTCCACCGTAGCAATTTAACCAAAGTAGCAAGAAGTCCTAAGTTCTTAGTTGACATTATTTCTTAAAATTAAACTTTTATAGGGGCCTACTACTCACAAAAATTATATCGCCTATATGTGGCTTTATTTACTTTCTATATTCAATTGTACTAATAATGTTCATGAATAGGGATCTGGTTATGAAATGTGTAATTAATTTACTAGCCTATTTAAAATGATATTGCCAACCATTGATAACCCAAGAACATTTTTTTATACATAGAGGAAAGTTGGTTTGTGTAGTTAGTTATGGGTTATTTGAAAAATGTTTCTTTTTTGTCTGTATTAAGTTCTTTCAGATGGGTTTTTTAAAATAGTATAGTGTGTATATATTTGAAAATAATATTTTATTCAGATTCATTTATTTGAAAAGCAGCTAGAATAATATTAAGTTTGTATACATTTTACTCTAGCCTTTGTGTATCACTCTAAAACTTTTAAAAATTTGTATTAATGCATGTTTTTAAAAAGGTTAGTTGAATTGACATAATTATTGCCAAAGAGTTATTCCATTAAATGAAATTACTACTTCTTAAGTGATCCTAATTTTTAGTTGAGCCATTTTAATACTTTCTCTGAATTAATCTGATATTAGGTTATAATGGCTATATACAGGGTTGTGTCTTAAAAAAGGGTCAAAATTACTTGCGCGTAGTTTTTACTGATTCTGATTTTTCAAAGTTGACAGGTATACGTTTGCAAGCATATTTTCAAAAATTCGCCAAATATAGTAATTATATACCAATTTGAAAGTGTTCCATAGCTTTTTTGTACAGAAAGGTTCAAAGAATTCATATATGCAAGTAAAAAATTGATAGATGTAAATTTTACAAAGTTATTAGCTCAAGAAACAAAACATTTTTAGTAATGAAAGGAAAATGTTCAACTTTAGACCTAGGCCTACATAAAAGTAGTAAACATTTTTTGTATTTTTTTCAAAACGTACAGAAGTTTTGTATAATTTAGTTCTAAAAGGAACTGTATAAAAAATATTTGTCAATTTCAAATTTCTTATTTTGAAAACGCCAATTTTTATGTTCCTACTACAAGACTGCTAACAAAACTAAGATTAGTTTGAATAGTAATTTAAATTTAGGAACATATCCTTTGCCCAAAAATGAAATATTATTTTAAGAGAGTGTAGAGAATAAATCAAAGAATTGAACCTTATACTTGTAAATTATTATTTCACAAAAGTATTTTAATTAGCTTTACTTGAATCACAAAATGAGATCAATCAAATTAAACGTCGCGCGTGCGTATTAATAAACCTTATGTCGTGCCGTATTTTAACTTTTAACTTTAATCAGTTAATTTTTTTTAACTTTAACTTTAATCAGTTAATTTTTTCAGGCATTAACTTTAACTTTAATCAGTTATTTTTTTCTGGCATTAACTTTAACTTTAATCAGTTAAATATTTTGGTTAACTTTCCCAAGTCTGGGATTAGGTAGGGGAAGAACAATTTTTTACCATTTTAAAAATTCCAATCGATAACTTAAATAATTAAGTTAGATAATTTCAATGTTTTCAAGTGAACTAAATTGTACATAACATCTAAGACCAGAAACCTCAACTTTAAGATTGTCTGCTCTAATTAAAATGCTAATACCCACTGTATTTCAAATATAACAATAAAATTAGCTGAATCAGAGTTATTAACATTTAAAGTCTTCCTACTCAAAAACCATGGCGTTAAAACAGATAAGGAAGTCGAACCTTAATCTTCGGAGTCAAGTCAGCTAACTTCCTGCCACCTTAAAATAGTTTTGATAAAAATCTAATCTCGGAACAGTTATTGACAGTCAGGGGAACCTTAGAAAACCCATTTACTCCCTCCCTGCCACCCCCATCTCAAAATGTTTCAATGCACACGTATGGCGTGTGTTACACAAAATGTAAGCCCTTTAAAAACCGTGAATCTCAGTGGTAAGAAAACAAATATCAGCTGATGCATTCGTTCGTTATGCTCAAAAATTGTATTTTGTAAATTATCAAGCAATCTTTTTTGCAACAATATTTAAATAAATAAATGTCTCCTTACTTAACTAGAAAGCAGTCTTGAGCATTCTACTTATATTATATATAGTATTGACACTCATTAAAGGTCTGTAAAAAAGTACAATTCATTCCTTATCTAAACTATACAACTGTATATTATTATAATTAATTGGTAATCAAAGCTAGAGTAACCAGTTATATAATATATCTGTTACATTATTATTGCTAGCAATCCTTGTATTTATTTGTATTGTGTTGAATGTATTTAACCCTGATAAAAATGACAAATAAATGTCAAAGCATTTGATGTGTAAATAAATAACTGAAGGAAACTTGAAAGGATGCTTGTAAGTAAAATTACAGTTACTCTATATACTATGATACATACATTGGGCAGAATTAGGCTTATCAACGATGAAAGAATTTTCAATGTTGTGTTGTAAACCTTTGTTTAATCAAGTCAATATTACGGTAAATTACACACAATGTACCTTTTGAGAGGAGAACATATAAAAGAATTACCTAGACAGTTAATTGATGAGAGTCCAGCTTCACGATATGCAAATACAATTTATCTGACTAAAATATTAATACTATGTATAAAGGCATTTATACAGGGTGTCCCCGAACTCTCTGGACCCCTTTTGTGGATATGTTCCTGGGATCCAGACAAACATATTTCACAATATAAACATGGGTCTACGGTGCTTATTTTTTCGTCTGTCTGTCTGTATGTGTTTTTTTACAAAATACTTAATATTTTTGGAAGTAAAAAAGATATTGAGCTTAAACTTTGCATACCTATTTGATTCATAACCTTTTATCACTGTACGAAAAATTAGAACATTATTTTTAACATTTTCAAAATGGTGGTGGTTTATAACTTTTGATGTCAAATATCTCAAAAACCGCTAGATTTACAAAAAAATTACAAGAGACAAAAAAGTTTACTTTTCAATGACAAACACAATGGTTTTTTATTTTGTGTGTAGCTCAAAGAATAATAGAGATATTGACAAAAAAAGGAAAAATGTAATTGTTGGTAGTTGTCAACAATACCCACTATTACTCTAGAAACAAAAAATTTTAATGTTATTATGAGCTAAAAAAATAAGATATTTGCATAATGTTCAGAGCACTTTCTAAGCTGATTCCACTAGCAAAAAATAATGAAAAAGTTCATATATTCATAGGTCTGGAATGCTTCTTTAGAGAGTTACAGCTGGCGAAAGATTTCACCCGTGTTTCAGATTACTCACAGAAACGAATCCCTATTGAAATATGTAGGGCGTTAATTAAGGTGTAAAATTAAATTTAACTTACGTAAGATGAGCAGATAAATTTAATAAAATAGGACCCCGGTAAATCATGTTTTCTGAGACCGAATTTTTCGATTTGGGTCAAATATCGCAACAATTACTGCAGTTACAGAACTGGGACCTATTTTATTAAGTTATTATTTTTTGCTAGTTTAATCAGCTCAGAAAGTGCTCGGAATATTATGCAAATAACTTATTATTTTAGCTCATAATAACATTAAAATATTTTGTTTCTAGAGTAATAATTCTGGGTATTGTTGACAACTACCAAGAAATACATTTTTCCTTTTTTTGTCAATATCTCTGTTATCGTTTGAGCTACATACAAAATTAAAAAAACCATTGTGTTTGT
The DNA here is from genome assembly GCA_018207615.1 of Philaenus spumarius. NCBI lineage: Eukaryota > Metazoa > Arthropoda > Insecta > Hemiptera > Aphrophoridae > Philaenus > Philaenus spumarius. Next base: position 123,125 of record JAGFPH010001286.1, read on the forward strand.
CATTCAAAAAGTAAACTTTTTTGTTTCTTGTATTTTTTTTTGTAAAGTTAGCGGTTTTTGAGATATTTGACATTAAAAATTATAAACCGCCACCATTTTGAAAATATTTAAAATCATTTTCAAATTTTTCGTACAGGGATAAAAGGTTATGCAACAAATAGGTACACAAAGTTTGAGGTCAATATCTTTTCTACTTAAAAAAATATTAAGTATTTTGTAAAAAACACATACAGACAGACAGACGTAAAAATAAGCACCGTAGACCCTTGTTTATATTGTGAAATATGTTTGTCTGGATCACCGGAACATATCCACAAAAGGCGTCCAGAGAGTTCGGGTTCACCCTGTATAAAATTAGTGAATAGGCTACAGAGCATAAATATTAACTTTCAAATATCGTTTTATATTGATTGAGTATATTTTTGTAGTAAATGTACAGCAAACAATTTTCTCAGACATATTGCCTGAAAATAACAATAACCAAGCCCAGAATCTCGCCTAACAAGTAACAGCCTTAACCACAATGCCAACCAAAGGCCTTTCTCAATTCAAGCGTATTTTAAAATATTTACAAAACAAATATAATATTATGTACAAATTATTTCCTTACTTTGATTATACTAGTATTTCCCAATGTAATGGCGACCGGAAACATCCAGAGAGGAATCATGGCAGGGAAATTAAAAGGAGTAATCCCAGCAGTAACTCCTAAAGGAACTCTATATGAGTGAATGTCCATATCTTTAGCAATCCCTGACAAGGTTTCTCCAAGCTGCAGAGATGGCATACTGCAGCAGTGTTCCACAACCTCTACAAAAAAAATCTTGAGGAAATAGTTAAAAAGTAGCAAACATTAAAGAGGTAGAAAAACTAACTGTTCGGTACTGTAACTTAAATTAATACTTACGTTGGTTGTTGTACATAAAGTAATTTTTACGTGGTTGATATGGTTACCTCAAATCAGGGTTTTTTATAGGGGGAGGGGGGACTTCTTTAGGAACTTTTGATTACTTCACTTTTCACTTTTTAAAACCATGTGGTTTGGAAAGACTCGGCATAGCTACACCTTGCGTTTACTTGTTGAACGTCGAAGAAGGAAGAAAACTTTTTAAAACATGTATTAAAATGGTATTTAAAAGTCATACAGGTGAATATTGGTACGGTGTTGAGCTTCAACAGTATCAAAATAGATCCTTTGACCCAATAGGATCCCTGGATTGTGATTCCGATTATAATTTAAATCTGTAATCCCCTGAAACAGTTATATAACTCCACAGTCATTTTTAGTTCAGAATCGTCTTAGTCAAAAAGATGGCTTTGAGTAACTTGACCTTCTATGTTATGTTTTCTTTATAATAAAAGTGTAGGATTAATAATAACCTCAAAACTAAGGTGGTAAATAATGTTGTCCAAATAAAACGATTTCGTATATTTTTAAACATCGTATATGCTTTATATAACTAAGCAGTTATAATAAAGGTTAAAATAACCAGCAAGACTCAGGTCTACACTTAAAGAAAACCCTAACCTAAAATTTAGAAATACAAATAATTGTTTCAAATTTTGAAATCATCTGTTAATGGAAATATAAGAGAAACAGCTGATTACTCCACCACTAAACATATTTAATTATTATTTGGTATATATGACACTCCCATTGCCTTAAAATATTTAGTATTGCCTGTGTTGTTTTTATGCCCAACAGACGGCGTTGTTTAAAAAGTATACACAAAATGTGTTTATTCGAACGAAATGTCGTGCAAAATTTCAAAGCAACCGGTGAAGAACTTTCGGAGATTTAAGATTTGAACAAACGAACATCTACATTTTTATTTATACTAGTGGACCCGGCAATGCTTCGCTATTGCTTGATTTACCTAAACTAAAATTATATTAAGTTTTTGATCCAAATCAGTTGTTGATCAAAATCAGCTGTTGATCAAAATCAGCTGTTTTAAGCTTTTCATACGAACAGCTGTTTTTTGTGCCCCTAATAAAATCAAAAGAAATCTTTCTTCTTCTTCCTTAAGATTGACCTTCCATAAGATTAACATTGAAACTTTGAGGGCCACTGGGGCGTATCCCTGAGGACCGATGTAAATTATAATGGGATTCTGCTCATCTATAGGACCAGTGGCGGCTCGTGAGTAAAATGCTGGGGGGGCACACACCACTGGGGTGTTTGTACATTTTGTGTGTTTTAGTGAGTTTTTAAGGCAATCTAGGTGTTAAATTTGTGATGTCATATGTTTCTGAAATACTTATCATATGTAAATCTGAAATAATCTATATATAGTTATATTGCTTGTAGCAGAAGTCCATCCTTCTTTCCGACTCACTAGATACGTCGCTCTGCGCATGCTCGGACGCCGTCCCAAGCCTTCCATAAGGCACAAGCTTAGACGCGTCATAGCACCAGCAGCCCCCACCACTACCACTCTTCATATAACTGCATGGTAATGAATTGGGACGTTCTGGCCAGCGACCCACGGCTACAAATACAAACTTCTCGTGCTATTTTTGCGTGTTTTTCCCTACATTTTCGATGTATGTGATTGAAAAAATACTTTGGTTAATTAGATTTATAATTGAATGGGTATTTAATTTTTTTTCTTTTTCAAATCTTTTGGAGGGGCGGCGTCCGAGAGCCCTTATGGGCAAGCCGCCACTGTATAGGACCCTACCTTTCTAACGGTATGCGCGAATTTCTCCTACGATGCACACAAGCTGAGAAAAAAGGACGACAAGTTTTGTGCTTGCCCATTAATATATAGATAGATAATCGAAGTCTAAAATTATACAGTCAAACTTGGTTTGAACGGCTTCAGCTAGAAAGTTTAACTGTATTCGAATTTAGAGAAAAACATGCTACTAAAAATATATAAGTACAGAAATCGGACAGCTTTTGTTTTTTGATTTTTACGACTATAGTTATAAACTTTTTTCTGAAGTCAAACATTCTCATAGAAAAACAGTTTATTAATTTCAGTTTATGATTCATGTACCGGTACATTGAATTACATTAAACAAATTCAAATTAATTGGTAATGTTTCTGTTAATCTGGATAGGAATGTATAATAATAACACTACTTGCTGCGAGAACACACAACTACACTGAGCAATAATATCTGACTGAAATGAAAAATGTTTGTCTACAGATTGGTCTCTAGTCCAAAGAGCATGTTTTGAGGTTATTATTAATCCTACACCTTTATTATAAAGAAAACATAACATAGAAGGACAAGTTACTCAAAGCCATCTTTTTGACTGAGACGATTCTGAACTAAAAATGACTGTGGATTTGTATAACTGTTTCAGGCGATTACAGATTGCTAGTAAACTAGTGGTCACACTGGTAGTACATTGTTTGTTCACGGCTAATAGCGGCCTTACTGCTTGAAGACTACACATAAAAAACTTACAAAGATGATTGCTAGGCAATGTTTAGTAACAATAGAATCAAACAAAATCGATATTTTGAAGATTTGTCATTGCCTTTCCTAAATATGCCTAATTTCTTGATTAAATTTCTTTTATTAATAATATATTGAAGAATAATTATTTTGAGCATAAATGAATGTACTTTAAATAATGCATTTAAAAAAACTATGAATATGTCAATATTAAAATACTTACGTAAACCTCTCATTACATCTCCTTCAGCGTCCGGGAGAGTCTTGCCTTGTTCTTGTGTAATGTTTGCTGCCAAGTGTTTCTGAAATTAATTTAACAAAACCTTCATTAACCCTTTTAATGTTACCTATTCATTAATTTCTATTGATAAATGAAAACCTATTTTAAAATTAAAGTTAAGCATTTATTTCTTTAATTTAACCTAAAATTATAATATTTTTATATACCGAATGATAAGATTAAACTATAATTCACCAAGTTTTTACCAAATGCAGCAATCCCTCGCTATTCGCGGGGAAAAATTGCCGCGAATAGCAAAATAACCAAATCGTTATGGGAAAAGGTTATGTTTATGACATATAGAAAATGTTAAAACATTATTTATTAATTAATTTACATAAGATAATAAATTTCGTGTTTACTTATTTTATTTACTTTATTTTTGAAAAAAATACCCCAGAATGATAATTTCAGTTTCATAACACTGAATACATAATCATCGACATAGTTCACTAAAAGCTGAGAACTGTACAGTCCACTCTGGAAATATTTATCACTGTGAAATCAATAACACTACAATTGCAAAAATAACACTAAGCAAAAAAGTTTTTAAAAATAACTTAATTTTAATTAAATTTAAAAAAACTTATAATCATTGTTTGTTTTTTATTTAGTTATAGTTCTTTTCGCACTTTGTTGTACGGCGCTAATGCCATGTCAAATTCTCGACTGACTTTTACTGACACTTGAGTAATTTTCGCCAGCAAGCATTGATTGTTAATGATTTAATTTCATCAATCGGGTCATTTATGCTTACAATTCAGTCTGTCATATTATCATTTTTCCAGCTATTAATAAGATAAATCTTCCTGCAAATTATGTAATAGCCTACTTAGATTAAGACATAGATTATTTGGACGAGTCCACTTGTATTCACGCAGAGGTGTGTTGTAGGGAAATCCCATCTTGTATGTTTTGTTGTATTTGTGAGTGTTTTGCCGATTTGGTAGTTATACAATATTATAAATTCATACAGTAATTATAGTACATACACTGTAATAATAGTGCTATTTAATACAGTATTTTTTTTTTAGCGACTACGAATACTCAAAACCGCGAATACAAGCCCGGGAATGTTGAGGGATTACTGTACTCCAAGTTGCTATATTTATCACACGGCTTTCTATAACAAATGCATAGATTTTGTTTTCAGATCTACTACTACAGATCTAGATTTTTAATTGTGGTGCTTTCCAAGCTGTTTGCAACTGGGAACGACAAGGTGTACAAGTATATTTTAACTGACTTATAGTGGAACAAAATCTTGATGTACCCGAAACTGTCTACCAATTTGTGTACAGTAGAACCCCTCTTAACCGGCCTCGGATCAATCGGTCCTCGGATTAACCGGCCTATTTCAAGGAACAACAAAATCAAATATATTAACTGGCCGAAGTCTCAAACATCGATTATTTTACGGACATTTCGGGATGACGCAATGTTATTTGTGCTACTGTATGTGTTAATGTTGTAGCAGGGAAAAGGGGGGAGGAGGAGCGTAACAAAGGAAGCCGCCTTGTCGATTGATTCTTGCAGCGGAAGCAAGAGGGGGGATCAAATCTTGCTTCCCACGGCAACTGTATTATTTTTTCTTGGAATCAATTAACCAAGCGGCATCCTTTGTTTCTCTTTCTTCGTCTGTTTATTTGTCGGAACCTTTACTGAATTTCGTGAGAGCAAAAGTGCTTGAAAACGGGAGGGGAGAAAAGGAGGCGAGGGAAGGGGAGTGGAATGGGGGAGGAGGAAGTGTACTGTACATTTTTCATGTTTACATGTAATTTGTTAGTGTTTGTTTGTGTGTGTATGTACAGTACATACAATAAAATCAGTTGCAATAACGTCTTATTTCCTTTATTATTTATGAAATATGTATTGTAGGTTATTTTTGAACTAAAATCTTTTTTTTACGGGAACCTCGGATCAACCGGCCAAACTCGTAACCGGCCAGGGTCTCGGTCCCGACCTGACCGGTTAAGAGGGGTTCTACTGTAATATAAATATCAACGTCTGTCGATTTTTATAATTATAATAGATTTAGATACGTCCAAAATATGTACTCTACAAAACCGTAACTGTAAGTACAATACTTACAATATTTTTTTTAATGATATCTTGGAATCTGAACATGATCTGTTGTCTTGTAAGAGGAGACGTTTTCGACCATGTCTTAAAAGCATTTTTGGATGATGTAACAGCTGCTTCCATTTCTGCTTGTGTAGCTTTAGGTACTCGAGTAACAACCTGCAATTAAATAATAATTTTATTAGCTAACAAGCTGTTATAACAACCTTGACTTGGTTAAAATAGGGAATCAGTCTGTACACTTTTAATACTTCCCTCCCTCTTGCTGTTTCCGCTCCTGTCCTACAACAATCTACCAACTCTACCATAATTTCCATCTCTTATGGGTAATGTAATAGCACCAAAATTATCATTATGCAATCTTCTATATATATATAAAAGCCAAAACCCACTGACTCACTCATCACGATTTCTCAAAACCTACCGAATGGATTGGAATGAAATTTGGTATGTAGCTTCCTTTAGGGCCATAGGTGCTCACTAAGTTAGGGTCTGAAAAAATTCGAAATTTTAGGGGGGGGGGG
>JAGFPH010001286.1:129524-153211 GCA_018207615.1 Philaenus spumarius
TGAAAAAATTCGAAATTTTAGGGGGGGGGGATCAAATTTATTAAAAACGATTTCTTCAAAACTACCGAACGGATTGGAATGAAATTTGGTATGTAGCTTCCTCTAGGGCCATAGGTGCTTACTAAGAAAGGGTTTGAAAAAATTCGAAATTTTAGGGGGGTTTGGGGATCAAAGTTATTAAATCACGATTTCTTCAAAACTACCGAATGGATTGGAATGAAATTTGGTATGTAGCTTCCTCTAGGGCCATAGGTGCTCACTAAGATAGGGTTAAAATATTTAAATTTTAGGGGGTTCGGGAGAGTCAAAAACGAATGGTAAACTAACGGGCAAGCACAAACATAGTAATTAAAATTAAGTTTCTCAAATTACACGCAGTTTTCCGTGCGAAGAACGGGTACATCAGCTAGTCTTTTATAAACATGTTAATATCTCATAAAGATTATATTAAATTTTAAATGGCCGTCAGGAACGTCACCATGACGGATAACGGTGGATTACCCTTGAGAACCTACTTCGAACTGCAAATATTGTAGTAGTAAAACATTTTACTCAAAGATTTAAAACAAATACCAATACTTTAAGTTAAGGAATTGGGATTTTATTGAAACAATGTTGTTTGAACAGAAAAGATAATTATTGTTGTCACTTGTCAACTCCAAAAGAGTCATGAAAATTTAAACATTTGTGTACAAAATAAATACATTGTAATTTTTTAAATTAATGTTTCGGGGAATTTTATTTCAATTATTGTTGTTGTGGCAACACTGACTGTCAGTGACAAACTCTATTCTACTCACCAGTCACTCTCCTCCATAGTCTGGTTTCTTTACTTCCCTTGCATACTGGCGATGTTAATTATTTGATTTGTTTATCGAAAAGTGAAGCGATTTTGTGATACAGAAATTTTTTAAAGTTATTATTATAGTCAAAATAGCTGATAAATGCTATTTAGAGAGGTCAGTTAAAACAAAAATTAAGTCAGGGCTCCGGACACCCTGATGAGTTGGGAAATCCGGTCAAAATTGTTGGGAGATTTTATATTTTGCCTTTCCCCAATAATTTGTTGTAGCAATGTCCCTGATGACAGTTTAAGTACTCAGAATGAAAAAATAGTAAATATATATTCTTATTTATTATTTAAAAACAAAAATTCAATTTCAATTTCTGTACAACACATTGTAGAATAAAAACAGTTATTATAGACTTTCTAAAATAAATAGACATATATCATTGTAGACTTTTACCAGCAATTATTCCATAAATTATTTTCAAATATCTTCAACAATTTAGCCAGTTAAATTTGACAATTAACTCAGATAGGTGTCTTATAATTGTTAGTTTGTTGTCTGGTACAATTTTTTTCCAGTTTACTTTCACTTTAGTATCACTACAGTTTTCTTTTGTAACATACCGGTACCTCACAAACATCATGAGTTGTAAATTAGAGGTATTAAAAAGCATAAATCTAAAGCATGTGCATCCGTACAATTCATTACTAATGCTAAAAAAACTGGGTTAAACTTTGTTGTGCAGTTTTAATAGTTGGAAATCTGTAACCTCAAGTATTTTTTAACTATACAAGAAATCAATAAATAATGTATTGCAATAGTAACAATAATTTACAGATTTTATAACCATATCAAAATTCACAATAATAAATCGTCTCATTTTTATCCAAAATCATATTCATTAATGAAATAAAATACTAATATGTCAACTTTTATATTTATTCCATCTTATTTCATAACATAAATCATTACAACACCAAATTTTAGAAATGTAAATATTGTGTTATGTAAAAATCTCTTGAGGTGATGTCAAGCACATAAATGGTGTTCTGAAGGATTTAAAGGAAGAACTGGAAGTTAGAGGAAGAAGAAGTGGAAAGAGGAAGAAGACATGGACCTGCAACAAAAAAACAAAACAGAAGTGAAGCATTGGAGATAGAGCAATAACAAAATGATGAGGAAGCTTTTGTTCAAGAACTAATGCATTCTTTTAATTTGTGCACTTATAATTAATTAATCAAGAGCAGATATTTTGCACTACACGATTACAATAAAATTTAATCATAAACTCTGGTAGGTAAAATATAATACATATTCTTCAACTCTAGACCAGTTACTAAGAAATACTACCATAAAAAACTGTACTTTGTTCAACTTCAATAATAAATCAATTCAAAAACTGACAGCCAACTTTGAAATTATTAAGCTATAAAATTATTCGGAAAAATTTGTAATTACATTAATTTTTACTTCATACTTTTATATCAGATAGTCACCCACGTAGTTACAAGCCTTTCTTAATAGTTAGAATTTAAGCTCTTTTTTTACTTATCTTTTTTGTTTCAAAGACATGTTTGTCTACCAGATATTTATTAATTAATTGTTTTCCATAAACAACTGTTTTGTAAAACAAAACCAAGCAGATGGTAATTTAACTCTAGAATTTGTAATAGAAAAAATGTATATATAGTTATCATACACACCCACATGTATAGTTATCATAGTTATATGTTGTGTTATCATTGCTAACACCCACTGTTTATTACTTTGAATTGTATCATAATTTTTACATTGGTAGAGTTCAGCCGAAATGATCGATGCCCATCGTTAGGAATAGTTGTCCCAGAACGTACACTGATCTGACGTCGCTAAATGAAATAGCAGACGACTACTTCTGCTCTAATTAGTGATCCGCTCACCTACAAGTAAACAACAGTGGACTGGTCACCGAAAGCTGATCAATTGTCAAGAGTGGTGAAATTAAAATGGCAGACTTTAAGAGTGACCAATACAATGTTGATGGGTTAATCTATTCCATAACGGATAACAATTAAGGTCATAAAAAAACAAGTTTTATTATGTTTGATAATTCTTAATAATTAATAAGTTAAATGTGCACTTATATCACAAGACCACTCCACATCTCACAAGTGGCTATAGATTTGCCTGATCTCATTTAGAGTACTTGTCTTTTTTAAATAATAATAATATGGTCTCCTTTACATGTTTCATTATTCAAAATAGTTTAAATGACCTTAATGGATTTCGAAAATAGCAGACTTAAATTACATCCTCGGTGTCTCGTTGGTGTATTTGTATAGCCTGTTCAGCCGCACTCATCTTCGTCACTCAAACGCTAAGACATCTGTCACCAGTCTGATTGATTAGAAATATACCGACTTTGATTATAGACCTTGATCAAGGTTCATAATCAAACATACCGATCAGTGTGGATGAACTCGACCATTGATGCAGGATCAATTTCATACCAGTGACATTTAAATATAGTCGCTGATTGACACCCACATTTTTGCTTCATCGCTGGTATAGTTCACATAATGACTGCTCTGTCTTCTTTCATTCACCAGCTAATTTAATTCATAATTGTTTATTTGTAAATAGTTTTTATGATTAATTTTCACCTTTTGGAATTTCTAATTGCTACCATTCAATTTTGTTTGTTTAATAATTTCTTCATACAATTAAACACTTTTTGCATGGGTAGGCAATATTTTTAAGGTTCGAGGCTACATTCAAATTTTAATCTGCAGTAACTCTGCGCATGCAAGTACACATTCTTAAATTTACATGTACCTTATTTTAAGAGTATAGGGTTTACAAATTTAAATTTCATACTGTAATTGACAATCCTAACAGATATTCTACATCTCTAGCTAAAACTAAAATAATTTGTATTTTTAAATGGAACTACATTTTGTCTATTGTGAACAGCTTTGTTTGTATGTTGACAGTCGTTTGCGCAGATGTTCCGTGAACATTCCATGATCTAAATATCTAAACAAAAACACGGAGTCTGCTTATCGCAATGATCTATTTGTATAAAATAGTTCTACTTATAACATGCTGATTTCTGGCTTGTTTACGCTGTGACTTACACTGACGGAGAAGTTCTCTCACCAACTACTCTACTAGACTCCGACCTATGACTCGCCTGTTTAGGATTGTGCTCGGGACCACTTTTACCCATCTTCTCAAAATCTTTACAAAAATCTGAAAAATACCTTTTGAAGCTCACAATATCTACGTTCAGAATCCGTTTGGAAAATTAAAAATTTTTTAAATGAAATGCATTTATATATATTTTTTTAAATAATGCTCAAAATTGTTTAAACAATTATTATGCAAAATTAATATATCCAACTGGGCCCACCTTGAGCGTGGTTAATCTAGTGCTTTAATTCCACAATTCCAATGCTTTAATTTTTAAAATGTCAAATTATAAATTTTGAAAAATGCAATTTGATATGCTTTTTATATTTTTCTCAGTCAAAAATGCATTGATTAAGACTTACAAAGTCTCATTTTAAAGGTTTGTAAATTTACTGTAACTTTTCTATTGAGAGTATAGCGTTTTATCCAATGATTTACAAAATATAAACGAAAAACAACAAAAAAAGACCAATTTTCAGTTTTGTTGTTTAAAAAATTCAACAATAAAAAAAAATCATTGTTTCTGAAGTGGGATTTTCACAACTATTTCTCAAGTCATAACACAATCGGTTTGCTGTTAGATTTTCTAGAATAAAAAAATCTGTATTGACTGACCTATTAGGCTTATAGTTTTTAACTTATATTTTTTAATTTACATATCTAAATTGATTCGTAATTAATTATGTTTCACCGATTTTAGAATACTCTATAGGTTCTTGTCTAATATATTTATAACGGCCTATTTACTTTTGATACTACATTTAGGATTTCAACTGATTTGTTCACTGATAGGCATGTACTACGAGGCTTGTCCAGAAAGTAAGTACCGTTTCGTTCTACCGCCGGCACAGCGCTAGCAACGATGTTCCGCGCATGCGCTCCAGTCTCCTTGGTTCATTGTTGAACTGCTGAAGCAATTACGGCAAAATTTTGTTGTGTTTACATTACTTAGGTACATATTACACTATCAAATAAACGTCAAATTCTTTGATCAAAGATTTGACATCAAAGAAATTTGACGATTCTTTGACGAAATAATTTGTTCATCAAACTTTGATCAAACTTTGATAAATCTTTGACATGTTGTAAACTTTAACAAAGATTAAAAAAAAGAATAAGAATAAAGTATTAAAATATTATTGTACGCATTTTTTAGGTAACCTCGTAACCTCAAAATAACATACGATTTTTCTGTTTTCATTATATTCATTCTGTTCCTTTACTTTTATATTTTTAATACGATGGCAAAATTGATATGGAGTGTTGAAGCTATGAAAACTTTAATTTTACATTATGAAAAAGAATATTGTTTGTGGAACATTCACACGAATGCCTATAAAAATCGCGATGTAAGGTCAAAACCTTCAGAAGAAATTACAAATAATGTTTTGCAGTCTGTAATATTGGGGTTGGCAGTACAGCCTAAGTTTATGTTTTTGTAAAACATTGAAGAGACTTTCATTATGTTTACTTTATTGTAAAAGTGTATTTACAAGTTGTTTTAAGATTAGTTTTTGAAATATTAACCTGTTATTATATGAATTACGATCTATCAACTGTAATTTTGTAATAATAGTTACTAAAATAATAAAAATATTAGAATAAACCGAAACATAACCCCAAAATATATCTAATTTAATTTCAAAGTTGATCAAAGAAATTGGTCAGGTGTAATATTTGTATTCTTTGACAAATCTTTGTCAAAGATTTCATCAAAGATCGTTGATAAAACTTTGACCAATTATTTGACAAATAATTTTGACAGTGTAATTTAGTGGGCACTCAAAATGTTTAAAACAATTTCTGATCCCGCGGACTGTGTAGTGCGTTTTGTAATACGATTTTTGAACACAAGGAACTGAAGCCTGCTGAAATTCATCGCCAACTTACAGAAGTTTATGGAAAAAAAGTTATCAGTGATGGAATGGTAAGAAAATGGGTTCGGCAATTCAATGATAGGTGAACCAATTTTCATGACGAGGCTCGCAGCGGGCGGCCATCAGTTGTGAGTGATGAATTGGTTGAAAAAGTGAATGAAACAGACGTTTCACCATAAGAATGCTTTCTGATGAATTCCCACAAATTTCAAAATCTCTTTTGCATGAGATTGTGGTTAATCGCTTGAATTATCGCAAGTTGTGTTCTTGTTGGGTTCCGAAAATGCTTACGGATGAATACAAAAAGAAGAGACTAGGCAGTGCATTGACTTTTCTCACCTGTTATAGAGATGAAGGAGACGAATTCTTAAACATGATTGTTACAGGTGATGAAACTTGGGTTTGTCATGTCACTCCAGAGTCCAAATAACAGTCAATGGACTGGAGACACGATCTCCCAAAAAACAAAAGTTCAAAACAACTTTGTTGACAAGAGAAATTAAGTGCACTGTGTTCTGGGACAGAAAGGGCATTCTGTTTGTTGATTTTCTACCCAGAGGGGAAACAATCAATGCGGAACGATATTGTGAAACACTGAGAAAACTTCGGCGTGCGATTCAGAACAAAAGACGTGGAGTGTTTAGTGAAGGCATTGTGTTGATCCACGACAACGCACGTCCCCATTCTCCTGGTGCCACTCAAAACCTTATTCAAGAATTTAGTTGGAAGCAATTTGACCATCCGCCATATGCCCTGATCTGGTACCTTCTGATTTCCACTTATTTTTGCACTTAAAGCGGCATTTCGGAGGGAGCCGCTTTGACAGCGATGACGATGCTGAAGACGGTGTTCGGCAATGGCGGCATCTTTCTATGAAGAGGGTATAGAAAAGTTGGTTTCTCGCTACGACAAATGTTTTAACTATTTTGGAAACTATGTAGAAAAATAGTTTAAGATATCCTCTTTCTTGTGAAATAAGTTTTTTTGAAAAAAAATTGTTTGTATGTTTTTTCCCAAAACAGTACTTACTTTCTGGACAAGCCTCGTATAATGTGGAAATCTAGGCTACTCCATACATTGTTTTATGTGATTAATTTCTAAGTGATATGACACATCACTTGTTTGAGAGCTAAGCCCTATTTTTATTCCAAATTTTCAAGATTTTTCGTCTATAAACATTTTGTTGTACTTTATAAAAGTCAATTCAGATTTTTAATGTCAAGAGAAACATTTTCCGAATACAATATTTTATGCAAATCATATACAAAGAGAGCCCACTCTCAGCCTTGCTAAGAGGTGTAAATACCAAAATTTTTAAATTAACATACATCACAATACACAGCCCAACTTTTTTCTACAACTGAAAACTGTTGCCAAAGTCAAACAGAAAAGATGAAGGGAGATGTACGCTCTATGTATAGCTTTCAACTTGGAAATACTGGGCGGTTGGTTTTGACTCTAATGCGTTAAACTTTTCCTGTTCCAATTAGACATCTGAATAGAATAAGTTTTTTCTGTGCTTTAGTTTACTATTTAAAATGGGCAAATAAATTTTGTTTTCATTGGCATACATGTCTCTTAATGAATTACACCAGTTCATTTCCCCCACATTCTTCTAGGAATTTTAAAATGTTCATGTAATGCAATACTCAAAAAGATTTTGAAAGGATTATAAATTTCTACTGAAGAAATTTAGTTGTGACCTGCAAAGCACAAGCAAACTGAACAGTAAAAGCTATTGCCTGCATAGATTGATGACTACAGCTAACAGTACTATTGAACCCAGAAACTATCACTTACAAACATACAATGATGTCCAATACGTCCCACCACCCATGTACCTTAATCTTAACACATAATTTTGACAGCCATAATCTTTAGTGTTCAATGGTTTTTGCAGAACCTAATCACAAACCTGGATGGGAAATTCTGATCTAGGCAAGATTATTAGTATTCAAGATGGATTCCGCAAAACTGTGGATAAAGGGCAACGAAGAAGGGAAGCTCACAACTAGAGCCCATCGTCCTAGTTTCAGGGTAAAAAGGTAAATCTTTGATTCACAACTGAGTCCTCCAAGGGAAGTGGAGAGGGAGGATTAAAGGCAATGAAAGATTGTCCTGGAGATACCTGAAGAAGGGAGGAGCAGATGACTGTTAAGTGCAGATAGGAGGGAAATGAAGACAATAGTTGCAATGATATTACGCACTGAATAGGAATTTAGCAGTTTTGGGCCAAAGGTATACAGTCGCATAAGACACGACACGTTAGATACAAATATTTTGCAAGACAGAAATCTGAACGAGATGAACATTCCTGATCTGATGAAGTTTGCAAAGAGGTCGGATTAGTTCAACGGAAGTAAAGATGGAAAGGTAGATCACTAAATAAAATTGTGAATAAAAAGCCCTAGTGTCCAAACTACAGGGAAATATTGCACACCCCAGAATAGAACAGAATTAAAAATTAGTATCATCATACAAAATATTAATTGTTTTATATAGAAAGTATCTAGTACAACAATAATTTATATAAACAAATGTTTTAAGTAAGTTGTATTTCAAAATCGTACTAAACAAACAAATATTATTCTTCTTTACGCCAAAGAGAAAAAACTAATCAGAGTAAAATACAGAAAAGAGAATGTTGTGAAGCCATTCTAAAGAGTCATGTTGTTAAGAAAATTTGATTATACTTCAGCTTATTTGATAAATGTTACACAAATTATGTTATGAAAAAACACAAGTTAAAGTTGATCCAACACTTGTTTAGCAGTAATGTTTTTGTAGTTCACCTATCTTATCTATTCTTTCAGCTGTGTTCATGCAATCGACCTTGTAGATTTGTTTATTTATACACAATAAAAACACAATAAATCTTATTACAAAGGGATAAGGTGGCGTTGAAGGCAGGCAATTAAGAAGGCAAATAGAAATGGCTACTAACAGGTACCCATTTAGGTTAACCTCCCTTTTTTGGCTCCAATAATGATATTTAAATGAAGATTCATAGCACAGTTTATTGAAGTGAAAACTTCTATAGAGACGTTGGGTATTTTTTTTTTTTTTTGTAAGGAGGTAAATCGCCGTTTTGCGTCACATCACGTAACGCAACATTTTTGCTTAGACCGGTGTGTTGATTATGTATAGCCTCTTATATATTCATATACTTGTGTATAATATATATGAAGAACAAGGACCCTATGACAATACAATATTAATTTTTTGGGTGTAGTAAGTGAGCACTGATCATGGTCCCCAGAACACCAGAACACGTTTTCAGGTGTCATTAAAAACTTTATATACAGGGTGATTCACGACGATTTACAAAAACTTCGGGAGCTCATTAATTTTGTTGGGTGTAGTAAGTGAGCACTGATCATGGTCCCCAGACTAAAAAATAAGAAAATAAATAATAGTTCAAAAACTAAAAAAATACGCTTTAAAAGCAAACCGAACTAAAAATTTTAAAATAATTGCAATTATTTTATTTATTTACTAACCAGGAAATAAAATGTTAATAAAATCCAGTAGTTAATCAATATTCATTTTACATGCTGTAAAATTCGCATAGAGGTTTTCACTTCTATTGTGTGGTCATATGCACACCCAATTTTTTAAGAATGATGTTTTTTTAATAGTGTTGTCAATATAGACAATTTTCATTTATGTAATTTTTAGCAACAGTCGAGGGATAAATGCTGCATTGTGCTGTTATTAAATTATTTAAAGTATTTTGATATGCATTTTCATTCTAATCTCCCGTAAGCAATACATTCATTACTTGAAGACATTTGTCAGGGATTGCACATAGATTTAAAAATCATTAATATCAACTGAAGAAAATTATTATCGAACAAAAAAATATACCATTATTTACCCCCAGTAGAAATGACCAAATATAAAACATTTTGATAAGCAATTTGAGATAAAGGTTTTTGTTTTACTTGCTTGGTGATATCAAACTTGTTATCGTCAAAATAGGTTAAAGGTCTCTTTTATTAAAGATAAACAAACATTAAAATCATATTAGCCTAACTGTTTATCAAAATATTGTAAACAGTATAGTTTACAAGTTGAGACTAGATTCGTTAAAATCAATATTGAAATACTAACTTATTTAATATTGTAACGACCCACATTTGTCAATTTTAGTCATACATAGCTAACAGCTTTGTCCACATGTAATAACGGCCGAATATACCTTAAAATAAAACCATCAAACTTTTTTTCATTTCTGACCCCTTAGATCGGTTAGGAGAAAATAAATGTCAAATATGAAAGATGTAGAGAACAAAATTTCCAATCGACAAAGTGGTCTCAGGTTTTTCCTAAAACCTACCGTCAAAAAGCTGCAGCTGATTAAAAATTCGGTAAACCAAAAGTTTAAGAAAAATACACACACCTAAACTATGCAACAGAATGGGCTCAGTGGCTATTTGAAAGAAACTAAATACGATGAGTATCTCAAATTTAATATAAGTGGTATCAATCTAAAGTTTCAAGCAGTAACTTGCCCAAAAGAGGGCAAAATAGTCATCTTTGGTCAATAATGGCATCACAATTTTGAAACGAATGGACTTTTTTAAATGTAGCTTTCTCCTAAACCTTCCCGAAGAAATGCTACCCCAGCTTTATTCATTCAGTTGATGCAGTCACAAACAGAAAGACAAACATGATTTTATTATATGTATAGATATTGTCGATTTAATTAAATTACAAGTGAAAAACATGGACCAAGACCGGGATTTGAACCCAGGACCTTCACCATTCCGTGGTAACGCTCTACCAACTGAGCTACCCTGATCACTCTAGATATTGGTCGATGTTATCTCACTTGTACGGTTTTACTGCATTTATTGAACCAATAGACCGAATACATCACAATATATGTGTCATTGAAAACAATCTTAATTCTTTTTGCAGCCTACGGCATGTTTTTTCACTTGTAATTTAATTTAACTAACCCTTGGAGAGGAAGCGTGTAAGCAGATAAATTATTACAAATTCAATATAATATTGTGGATGTTGAAGATTTGAACATCAAAGTTGTATACATGATAGCTAAATAGCATATTTCTGACAAAGTGTTCTTAGTTGTGAATTCCTGGTTTTAGAGCATAATTTCTTCTCATGCCACTCCTTCAGTGAATTGTACACAATTTTGCTAAAAGTAAATCAAATGAGGATACTTTAGTTAAAATTGTTGAGAGCTTATACAATTGTATTAAGGCGCTCTTCTTTACCTTGAAGAAAACTCCCGAGTGTACAGTATGATTTCAATACGAAAGGTCTGACTCAAGCCGCAAAATCGTTGAAACATGCATTCGTAATAACGTGTTTCGGATTCTATTTATAAATTAATAATCTGGGAAACTACTTTAAGTTATAAAGAAGGCTTTATATTTTTTACGTGTTAGCTTAAAATATGGAAATTATTGCTTAAAACTCCCAAAAAATGCGTTAAAAATAATCGATTTTTACTCAGTTAAATTGTCGATTAAAATGAGTTGCCGTCGATTTCTTTCAATTATGAGATACAAGACCAAAGCACAAAGCCTTTAAGAACAATTTAAGATGTTTCACAACTTTTTAGGTTGAAAAACGGCGTCCGAAACACGTTGGTACAAAGTGCATATTTTTGCTGTTTTACGAAGACCCTTGATAATAGAAAAAATATAACACCTATATTTGTTGATCTTTTTAAAAAGGGTTTTAGCATATTCTTCAGGAAGTTGCTTCAAAAGTCAAGAGGGAGTTAAGAGTAGTTAATGAATTACTGAATGAATCATCAATGGTTGGATATAATTTCAAATCATTAAAAAAAAATGGGAAAAGTTACGCAGGGCACTAGTAATATCTTTATATTTGTATTTTTACTGATAATCTTTCAAACAAACCTTTTTTGGGACAACTAGTTATATTTGCTGATGATGCACTATTTCAATATTCAAATTATAATAAGGATAGGCCCTACAATGTAAAACAAAATTCATTTAGATTTAGATATTATTTTAGTTTGGTGTCTGGAAAATTAAATGATTATAAAAAAGTTTTTAAAACCAAATACTAATTTTTTTCTGTGAAAGATTTTGAAAATAAAAATGATTTAATTTGTTATAGGGAAAATATTACCAAATTGTATTATTTTAGAAATATTTTAGTTGCAGATTTGCTTTGAACTCTTTATTTCAAATTCCCATAAATTCTCGTTTTTAATATAAAATAGGAGGGACTTCAAAATCATTTACATACAAATTAATAAGAACTATTTTACTCACATTATTATGTTTAAAATAAAATGTGAATCATCTCTTCTTCTATATATAAAAGCGAAATACCACTGACTCACTCATCACGATTTCTCAAAAACTACCGAACGGATTGAAATGAAATTTGGTATGTAGCTTCCATAGGTGCTCACTAAGAAAGGGTTTAAAAAAAAATTGAAATTTTAGGAGGGGCTTGGGGGGATCAAAGTTATTAAATCACGATTTCTTCAAAACTAACGAACGGATGGAATGAAATTTGGTATGTTGCTTCCTCTAGGGCCATAGGTGCTCACTAAGAAAGGGTATGAAAAATTTCGAAATTTTAGGAGGGGTTTGGGGGGATCAAAGTTACTAAAATCATAATTTCTTCAAAGCTAACGAACGGATTGGAATGAAATTTGGTATGTAGCTTCCTCTAGGGCCATAGGTGCTCTCTAAGAAAGGGTATGAAAAATTTCAAAATTTTAGGAAGGGTTTGGGGAGATCAAAGTTACTAAAATCATAATTTCAGATCTTTTATTATTATGACAATAGTGCTTTTATTATTTAAGATCTATATATATAAAAGCTAAATATCACTCACTGACTGAACACATAGAAAGAATACAATTACGTTAAAAAGACTGAAAATACCAACCACCACGGGCAACGCCGTACGGGTCAGCTAGTCCATTATAAAGGCGTCTAAATATGTTGCCAGTAAAAAAATTGAATCATATTAAAAGTTTTAAGAACATATTTTATAAGTACATTTAAAATAATTACTTATCTTGAAGAAATTAATTGAGGAATACAAGGAGGTGATTTGACAATTTCTTGTTTCCAAAATTTCTACAAATATTGATCCAGTTGCACAAAATACAACATTAGGCGAGTTCTTTAAGGTTATAAAGAGAAACTGACAATCCCACCAAAAATTACCATGTGGTAAAACATATTTGCCCAGTCTTCAAACTGAAAAATGAAGTAATCCTTAGACAATATCAAGATGAACTATTTGACTATAAATCAGTCATGCAGCCGGTGCACAACCAATTTTCAAATTCAATTTCTTTGGCAGTATGTGACTGTTTGTAATGAAAAAATACTGTTCTTAAAAAGGAACTTTTAAACGTTTATTGTTTAAAGAGTCTTACATAACTGAATTTATTTGAGCCATGTGCCAACCTAAGTTAATTCTTTAGTTTATAAACTAGCCTATTGCAATTATACAGGTGCCTACGAAAATATTGTACCGTAACTGTTAAAGCCTTGGTTGGCACGACTTAAATGAATTCTGTAGTGGAAATACTACCATGTTTTAATTTATGGAATTAATATTGCAATTCCACCATGTTATCTATGATCACTAATGTGAAGATCTTAGTTATGAAGCTTTATAAATTAAAATTTGTATGAATAAACCATTTTTAAAGAAATTAAACAAGAAGAATTTTTTTAGATTTTCTTACTTCATTTGTAGCAGGATTGTGTAGATCTATCCACTCAGTAGCTTTAGACTCCACAGCTTTGCCATCAATGAAAAGTTTTGTATTTGTAATCGTTCTACAACTTTGTCGCCATAGAGATGGATTTAAAGCTGCCTAAAACGTAAGAATACAATTATTATATATTCAAACCTATGGATTTTATTATTTAAGACAACATTTAATTGCTATTTTCAACCAAAATTTTAAATGGTAAGCTACAAATTTTACCAATAGAATAAGTTAAGGATTTGTCGGCTCTAGTAAAACAGAAAGCAACCTGCGACTCCAGCGCTTCACCCTATAGCGGCGGTAGGTTACGCGGACATTGCTCATCCTAAATCCATTTAAAACCCGCAATTGTTCAAATAGCGTTTTCTTTTAAAATACCAAACTCTTAGGGACAAAATTCTTCATCCGAATGGCTTGGTAATTTTTCGCTATATAATTAATAGTTTTTGACAACGTAAAAAAATATTAAAAATCAATGTTTTAAATTGTTAATAAATATTAAACAAAATATTTTTCTTAGTTTTGAAAAAGCCATTTGCATGCATATTGATCATAGCTTTAAAATGACATATCGTTCTTAATTATCCGATAAAAAATAAAGTAAAAATTTGGATTTTAATTTAACATTGGTGTTATGGAGTGTCAGCCAACATGGCCGACCCTTAAGTGTAATCTATTATGTATTGCAGTAGGTTACATAGGCGTAACCAGGGGGGGGTTTTGGGGGTTATAACCCCCCCCATTGAAAAAATATTTTGGACTTTGTTTCGTATTAAAATACCTAACTTGTTTTCAATACCTATGCAAATGTTAAGCTACAATAAATTATCAATATATTGCTGACATTATCTTTGATTGAATTGGGCACTGACACTTTATTTTATATAGATGCAGTGTAGTGTATCAAAGTATAGTGTTCTAAAGGCAGCACACGGCGTTTTCCGCCATAGATTATTTGCTGTCGCTGTCATATTAATTAACAGTGGTGCGAAGGAGGGTATTAGAGCATACACATTTGTCGGAAAAATAAACGATTTGTTTATTTGCCGCTGACGGTATCACTGCCGGGGCTGCCACTACAATCGATGGATTTTCCATCGTCTCCGCCGAAGCAGTGGCGAATGTGACCAAATGCACGCCAATTTTCATTATTTTGGTATTTTTTCGTAGAATAATATACTTCAGCCGCGTGTGCAGTTCGTCAAATGACGAAACCGACTTTCTTAAATAATTGAAAAATGTTTCTTCTAGTTAGTCAAATCAAGAAACACAGTGTAGAATGCTCCAAAATCTTTTCTTCTTTTATTTATTGATTGGATAAACACAAATATGTATATTTTTTGCTTCCTTTTCAATCTGCGACGGAATAACAATAAAGCGAGAGTTGCTCACTTTTCATGTCAATAAAACATTAAAAGAAATAATATATTACATAACACACTTCTTGATTGATGAACTAGACACTTCAGTTTAATGAATCCCAATAAGAATTTTAGACGGCGCGGCGTCGGAAATTTTACCGCGTGCAGCCGACAAAAAAACGCCGTGTGTGTTCCGGTCCTATGGGGTTAGAGGCAGCGCATGGAAAGATTTGACGGGGGATGAGTCGTGGTTGCTATTCTAAATTCTAAAATGGGCCTAAATTACAATTATTATTAGAAGTCGAAAAGTATACATACCTATATCATTTTAAAATACTTTTGGGAAACCTAAAACGTGTTATTTTGCATATTAATTTTTAAAAATTGTCCATGCACCCCCCCGCCCCGGTTGTTGTAACCCCCTCCATACGGTCGTTGTTACGCCTATGGTAGGTTATAACTTTAGTTTTGCCCAAGAATCAAGTAAAAACCTAGTATTAAAAATGTATACTGTAGATTATTATAATTTGTACTTAATTTTTTTAAATTGTATCTATAAATTATCTCACCAGAAGTTTTTAACAGGATATCTAACTAGATACTTTGCTCATGAAATTTAACATCTAAAATCTTCTAATTTGACATTTAGGAGATGTAGAGTTCAAGAGACTATTTCCAAGTGATCTTTTGCACAGCCACCCAAAAACAAACTTGTTAAATAGCCTTGTTAATGACGAAAAACTGTTTTTATTCACTGAAAATAATTTACTTTCTGCCTGAAATTATTATTCTGCCACCACTCGCTTACAAGGTAAGAATAAGGAGTTTCGGAATACCGTATACCAAAACCACTAGACCCAAACAAGTTTTATATATGTATGCATGATCAATATTATTACTTGGGATTTGACACATTATAGTAATCTAATTATCCTATAATTTAAAACAATTACAAACAATTAAAATCACTGTTAGAAATGCTATTTCCTTATATAGTCCTAATAAATAAGTATGGCAGTTTAAGAAAAACATGAAGACTTTGAGCAGCTTTCTAAAACTAAAACATAACCTTTCAAAAACAAAAAGCAAAATGTATTGTGAAAATTTCAGTTATAATTATTGATATAAACAATAACCAAGCATCAGTCACATGTCTGTATTTTTGTCCCCCTACCTGGTGTTCTTTGCTGCCCTTCTGCGAAATCTTAAATTAATAGCTGTGTTCAACGACTTTGTAAGGGGATGAGTGGAGGAGGGGAGAGAAAACCATCAAATTTCAGTCCTTAGTAGAATGTAAATTAGCGAGTGTCTGTATATTTAATCAAGTGTGAGGATTCGTGTTACTTAACTAGCTAAGATAAAATAAAAAAGGCTTTTTCTTAACGGTCAAAAAGACAGGATTTGACGATTGGTGTTAGAAAATTAGTGCGAGTTTAAAATTAGCCGGGTTTAGCCTTTTATTCCTGGATTTTTAGTATACATATTTCTACTTCCAATATAATGTGACAAAAGATAAGAGTTTTATAACCGTATCACCAGAAATAAAATACTGTATATGGATAAGTCATCATCAAATCTTGTTGTATTTAGCGTCTAAAGCTTTCTGTTACAAGTGGCTACTAGATGCTTATTAAACAAAACTATCCAAGATTTCTCATTTTAAACCTTTTATTTTCTTTAGTTTATTTTTCCTTCTACATTATCAGCAATGAGAAAAACTGTTCAATAGTAGTACTGTACACAATATTGGCTTAATCAAATGATTTGCCACGATTATTAGCCTAGTCTTTACAACTAGGTAACTGCTAGATTAACAAGTTCTAAGCCAGTAAAACAAAACTTGTGCAATTGAAATTGCTGCAGCCGTTTCACTAAGAGGACACTAACCTGTCACACAAAGTGACTACTTGCGGCTTTAGCCGAAGTCATCTTACTGTGGTAAAGTTGCTGTGTGACAGGAACTCAAATAATTTTGAACACTGCAAAATTACTTACAATATTTATTCTTAAATAATAGTGGCTTAGACTACACAAATAAAACATCTGGGTCAGATAATATTTAAACTAGGGGAGACCCCTGCGTTCTCAGCACGCCAACCCCCGATGGAACCTTCTAAAACATATGTTTTATTTACAATAAATGTGTAGGATTAGGTAATAAATAACCTCAAAACTAAGATGGTAAATAATGTTAAATTTCCAAATCAAATTATTTCATATATTTTATAACAGTGTATCGTGTATCTATACTTAGCGACTTCAAAGGTGGTATAGGTATATAGGCTACATGTAAAGTGGAGAGTAGCAGAGATCAAGAAGTTAGATTTTTCAGAGAAATTTGTAACTACTTAATATTAAGTTAGACTTTAAATAAAAATAATATTGCCTTATCTACCCATACTATTATAGGCTAGGCTACTAATTACAAAAATAATTTTAACATAACTTACCTGTCGGTTTAAAGTGCATAACATATTAAATTAGTGTCTTAAAACCTTTGTAAAATTACAAACCAACTTCTTTGAATAACACTAATACTTCACTTCTCCCAACCTTTTCAAAATTAAACCTTGAGAACTTACAAAACTCAATGAAGAAATAAATTTTATTAAAATAAACCGCCAAAATAAAAAGGAAAAAATACTTAATGTAAAAAAGAATCTCTCGTACTAGAATCAATAGGTCTAATGTTACAGTGAAAAGATTGCCACTTAGACTCTTTTGTAGATTCTAATGAATATGAAATTAAAATGATGAATAGCCAAATTATTAAATTTTAAGGTTAAGACTTCCTGTCAGAAGCAGAAGCAAGAAAGAAGAAAAGAAACAATAACACAGTACAATATAGGCGAATAGAGGGATTGTTCTGAGCACAATAAATGCCGCAGCCGGAGTGGAATGTGATGTAGCCAAAACATCTGACGCTAGGTGGCAGAGTTTTCTGCCTATTGTTACAGTGACTAGATAGAGACAGTGTGGCCAAGTGAGGTCTTGTTTCCTATTGGCCGGCAGCCATGTTTATCCTAAATTCTTATCTGTTTCTATTATATTTGTTAAATTTTTTGCACGAAAAAACAGAATACACTTTTTAAGAAAAAACACAGTTTTTATTATTTAATTTCAATATAAATATCAAACAGTAACAATTAAATCACTTGTTTTTCCCTTTATAAAAAAAAAAAAACAAAGAGGTCATTTCTCTTATAATTACAAAGAGATATAACACTAATCTTTACATTATAATTGTGAGCAGATGACATTACTTTTAGGAAAAACATGGCGGTCACTTTCATATGGCCACACTGTCTCTATCTAGTCACTGTACCTATTGTAACATACAATATATGCTTTGTTTCAAATACTCGTCACAAAAACTACAAGCGAACTATAACATTGATAGCTCATAATTGTATAGTATAAACAATTAATTATATGTACAAAACTGAAGGCTACTTCGATACAAAATTCTATTATCAATAGAAATGGGAGTAAAAATTATTACATAAATTAGAACTAAGCTCCTAATTTTTACATAACACGTGATTATTAAAACATATATCCTACACAGTAATAACTAGTAGTTCTGTGAACAGTAGACCTCGCTTGTTGAAATAACAAATTTGGTTTTTAATGGACTACAACTCAGTAAATGCGACGCAACGCCAAACGAGCTCCTTATCTCGGCTTCCCCTCCACAACTTACTTACAGCAGCCACACTGACGTAGAGCAGGAAAGAGCAAGACAGCAGGTTGCGCTCTCTCTATCTCCCTCTCCATAAAATTATAAGGTTTATGAAGATATCTAAAGAATAAACGTATAAAACATGGTTAAAATACAAAAACTTGGTCGATTTTGAACAAATTTGAAGTTTGCGGCCATTTTGTGAGTTTACCGTTAGAGATACGGAAAAAATCAAGAATCCAATCTTGTAGAACATCAAATTTGCTATCCGCAAAATGTTATTAGTTTTTCAATTTTCGACTTACGGTTAAGCCACAAACTGGCTTTGAAAAAAAGTTTACACAGAGAAACTGTGCGGCCGCCATTTTTATTTTATTTAAGGGGTTAAAATACAAAATTGAAAAACCGTATATATACATCGCTTGGATAGACACACAGACGAAATGCCGAACGGTCGAGCTAAAACGGAGA
This sequence comes from Philaenus spumarius, assembly GCA_018207615.1. NCBI lineage: Eukaryota > Metazoa > Arthropoda > Insecta > Hemiptera > Aphrophoridae > Philaenus > Philaenus spumarius. The sequence continues at coordinate 148,625 of JAGFPH010001286.1, forward strand.
CCTTACTTCGCTCGGTCAATTATTAACGAAGTTATTAGAATAACTTGAATTCATTGTGTTTTCCTCTTACCGAAATTAATAAACAAAGAATATGCGATATTGTACAACTTATAACGCCATCCAATACAACTTATCAAATTAAACTACTTTTTATTTAAAGTTCCTTTCATTATTGAAGCTATCCCCACTTTTAACACTTTTTATTTATTTAAATTTTAATATTGTAATAGCACATTTTTATTTTGTTATATAACATGAACATCTTTAAACTAACTAATTAAGTACTTTCCAAATTTGGAAAAAGTAAATATTGCAGGGATATGGTCAAAATCCCATTTAGTCTTTGAAGACAAGGAACATATTTATGTATTTTAATTAACAATAATTTTGAATTGATCTTCATGCTATACATTTTTGCATGCCATTTTAAAACTTCGGATCCAAACATGAATTATTAATTTCAATTTAGCTTCAAACATTTTTTTGATGTGTGACTACGATGCACTTCGCTGATCACTAAACTATGTGCTAGCTATAGTATTATATAATTGTATTATTATATTGTAAAATGAAGAACAGTACCAATGCAGTTGTTTTTGTATAAAGTAAAGGAGAATATACAACAAAGCTACTTTGATTCGATAGTAATACCAAATTACCGATAAAATTATCGATATGTTTAGTTAGTAACCAATTTCTACTAGTATCAACTTTTAAACTGAATTTAGAGCAAGGCAAAATAACGATAAGTTAACGGCAAAGTTAATATTATGTTATAAACTCAATGTGACAGTAAAATTAGTGATTCTGTATTCGAAACTGATATTTGAAAATCTACTCTTTTTATTTTGTACTTCATACAAATAACGATTCACACAATTATCTTTATATCATAATTTTAAATTTATCATAGAAAATATGAATACACATAATAAAGAATTACAAATTTAACATAATGGCAAAATGCTCTATCTCGGGTATATGTGAAATGGATAAGGTGACTTTGGGTTGGATCAAATTATAGCGAATATTGATATACAGTACTACCACAGTCAATAAACTTTGTGCAAATCTAAATACAGGTACAGCCTTAAATGAAACGTTAAGGACAATTTGAAATGTAAAATTATTTATAGTTTTCGGCATATACATTTTTACTTCGTACTTCCATTGATTTTTTACTTAAACATCTGAAGTCGAAGACCAGGCAACTCAACTGGGAAGCGAACCGACCTACGCTTGCTTTACTTCCACCCTCCCACCATCTTATTGCAGATATGGAACCAGATCTGAAACTAGGATCTTTTGATCAGGCAGATTCAATGCTGTGCTGTCTATCAGGTTTGCTCTCAGAGAATATTAATTAATTAATTAATCTTTAGTAATTTTTTTCTTGTAGGTTTGACTGAGTTCTTCAACGTGAATTAGTATACCAGCTCCATCAAAAAGTGAATAATATAAGAAGTTCTTTAATCCCTTTTTTTGCCGTAAAAGGTCGAACACACTATATTGTAACGAATCCGCGAGCTTATCGGTATTGCCAGATATATTGGGGGATGATCCTACAATATTATCCAATCAAGTTGTTGTTTACACTAGTATGAGTCATGCAAGTTTACATTGGGTGGGAAACTCCAATGTTTTTAGTTAAGAATTTACTTTATAGTTGTCCCCACTTCCCCTTGGCTAGTTGGCACTGTTGGCAGTAATTTCTAGGTCAGGCGATTGTTGGCCATCACTCGATTGAGAATTTCACATTCTTATTCGAATGGAAACATTTAAACCTCACCGGAACATGGTTAAAGCAGGGAACCCACTATCCCGTCACCGTCAGGCACCGTCCGGCACCGACCGTCACCGTCATTCGCCGCCTTCACCGTATTTTCCAGGCGATAACCCACTTGCCCAACATAGCTCCTCAGAAACCGGAGCTAACCAGAAGAAATACAGCAGTTACGATGGAGAGTTCGTTAGACGATGAGAAATGACGGACCGGCTGTCCGGCAAGAATGTCCCAAAGAGCAATGATGACTGACGGTGACGGTACGGGCCTGTGACGGATATTAGTGGGTTGCCGTTCATTAAAAACAATTCAAAGCAATGTTGCCGGTACTCAACGGTGATGGTAGGTGCCGGCATAATGGGTTCCCTGCTTAAGCGTCATTACAAAACCGAGTCCGTTATGTTTAGTTAACTTTTTGATGGTACGGTCTCGGCAAATTCCTCTAGACATTAGTTGTGACATTTAAGATTTCGTAGTTATATTTTGTAAAGAGTAATTTTTGTTTCAATGAATTTCCTATTAAAATAAAAATCTATATTGATTTATTGGTATTTAGTCGTTCTTTTTAAATACCTACCATAAAATAATCAGTCATTTGTAATTATTCACAATTTTACTTTTAGCTTTGGATCAACTTTTATTTCGTAGTTGTAAAAGAGAAGATTTTTACACGAGATCTTGTTTTACAAATGTTGACATAATCCATTTGTTTTATTTACTGAGAATAATATTCTGTTGAAGCTGTAAAGTATCTGTTTTCCATTTTTGTAATACTTCGTAAAACTTTAGACTACAGACTAGTACAAAATGACAAACGCTAAGATCACATAAAAAATGGTTTTAAAATGCAGTAAATTAAAAGATATTATTTATAATGTTGTAGTGTTTCTCTTATTATTGTTATTACCTCAATCTCTACTAATAATGGAAGAAATCGAGCGAACAATTTTAAAAGCCAATCGAATCACGGAAGAATTACTGACTGAAAGATCAAAAGCAGTTTATATACTAGCTGTTGTACCCTTGGCTTCGCACATGGTCCAAAGTTTCGCCGCATAGTAATAAATGTTTATTGTTTTAAGGGTTGTTATTACATTTTCACCCCGATCTGGCTTTGAACGGATAGACAAATCAAAGTTAAATGTATATTAGCAACAAAAATATATCAATAAATATAGTACACTATGTATTTTTTATGGGGATTTTTAGTTACTTTGACCCTCTAAACCACCCTAAAATATGGAATATTTGGAAACCTTTCTTAGCGAGCACCTAGAGGAACCTTTTGGTATGTAGCTAGAGGAAGCTACATACCAAATTTCATTCCAATCCATTTGGTGTTTTTTGTCTTAGTAACTTTGACCCGCCTCAAAAACCCTCTAAAGTTTCTAATTTTTGGAAACCTTATCTTAGCGAACACCTAGGGCCCTAGAGGAAGCTACAAACCAAATTTCATTGCAATCCGTTCGGTATTTTTTGAGAAATAGTGATGAGTGAGTCAGTCGTCAGTGAGTGGTATTTGGTTTTCGAAGCATTGCTGGGTCCAACAAAATAATTTATTAATATTCGTAAATAAGTTGGATTCAATAAAATATGAAATTATTTAGCATAAATATACTTGAACTCGCGTTGATTTTCCATGATTAAAATGAAAAGTAAAGGTTTATATTTGGCACTAAACACACTTAAAGCACGAATAATACACATAGTCTAAGCACTAATAATACACGTTAAACGTACATACGACTCGTATAAACAAAATATCTCTATACGCGCACAACATAACCTAGAAATACTGAAATCGGCCTAGGCCAATGTTAAACGATTGTTGTCGAAGACAAAGAATGAACTTAGTTGTCGTAGGTTTCAAATGGAAGAATAAGAAATATAATATAAGGCTGTGTCAGTGATGTAATCTTAAAAATGTTGTTGTTTTTTAAATTTTTTACAGTACAATATTTAATTAGTAATTCTTTTTGAAAAATCACAGGCAAAATAATTAGACACATATCAGAAATTAATAATTTAAAATATAATATTTAAAAATAAATAACTTTATGTAGGCATACATCAAGATGTAATTATTACATCTTGGGCATACATTACTATGCTGAAGGGATTTTTAACTTGGTAAATGTGTACAATTATAAAGAGTATTTAAATATGATGTTATATAACTGTAGGCCTATTTGTGAAATTTTTGTTATTTATATATAATATTCTTTATCAAAATATCAAACTCTATCAAATTTTAGGGATATTGTAGCTATTGTACCCGTTCTTCGCACGGGAATAATTCATGGTGTAAGCAGAAGTATAATAGACCTACAATTAGTCTGATGGTAAATGTTGATAAATTGAAAAAATTGAGGTAAAAAAAAATGTGTAAATTTATGTGTCCCTTAAAGAGTGGTCGAGAATTGTCAAAAACCCCTGACGGAATATCGTGTTTTTTCATTAAAAAACATATATTTTGACCCGTCTCTCACTTATTTTATCCAATTTGTAGAAGTCAAAATTCGACTGGGGGGGAGAGCCCGCAGGGGCATATACAGTTTACCGTTGTATAGCCCATAACTGGCAAAGATGGTGCTTCCTATAGAGGGGTCGAGAATTGCCAAAAATGCTCTAGAACGCACCGTTTTTCGAGATATTGACGATTTTTGTGAAAAAATAATGAAAAAGCTCCAAATCGTTGCAATATAATCGAAGCTGATGGAACACTACAAAATGGAAATTTGGTTTGAAATAAATGTACAAATTACCAGCTCTCTAGCTTTATGGGAAGTATAATAATTAATTTG
>JAGFPH010001286.1:159564-232501 GCA_018207615.1 Philaenus spumarius
AATGAAATATACTATTTCCGTTGTCGATGTAAATCTTGCTTTTGTTGGGACCACTACATCGCTGTTTCGCCGATCACTGTTGACTTCATCAAGTGTAAAATACGATACAACACTGACCACATACGAACACCATATACACCAAAAAAGTAGCCGAGGCCAGCTCATCTTTAATTAGGTTTTTTTAATTAAGAGTGCGGGGTCTCATTATAGTAGGCCTACCTACTCATTCTTCCTGTCTAGGGTCTCATATCTACTTCTCTGAAATGTAACAATAACCATTACGATTATAGGTACAACATTGATCATTTTTTGATAGTGAATTTATTTTTTGAGCTATGGATTTTTGTCCTCTTGTACATGTTTCAAGTTGTCCGAGATATTTTACGTTAAAATATTTTGATCGGCCACCATTGTGAAAATACAAAATCAAACTTTTTATGGCTTTGTAAAAAATGTAAACCAAATTTGAACCCAATAACTTATATATTTGTATAGTTATAACGTTACGTTGAAAATAACCAATTGAAATGGCCCATCAAATTTAAGCCCTTGACGTTTACTTGTACAAGGTAAACTGGCCTATGTGAGCCATGCCTAAATCTGGCCCATGGCATTACTAGTCGAAAGAAATACATAATTATTTATTGCCTTACTGCTAACTATTTGGAAATGTTAGGCTATATTGGGTTTCAGCATTACGTGTTATGGGGACTAGTGTGCTATTGTAAAGCATGTACCATAAGCATGGAAGCGTGCTGGGCCCATAACCCAGAGGTCCGTGGATCGTAACCACGCTCTGCTACCATTTACTGTACCAGTTATCCCTTTGATCTTATTGGGGAATCGCTAGTCAGCGTGTATTTGCACCGACTTAGTAAATTTTGGAAGACGTGACTGGAACTGTCGATGCAAATGGACGATACCCAGATACCCAGAGCAAATTAATTAATTATCAACCCTAATTTAACCGATTGCCTTAAGCCGTACCCAGCAAATCCGATTCTGCCAGCTTTTAACAAGCGCTTAATTAATTATTATAAATCTAAACTATTGCACTTTAACCTTAACTAAAACACTAGTCACCATTTGTACGCGATAGGCTTCTAACCGAACCGAACTTATTACCACTAAATATTCATTACGAGTGGGCGATTGGTTATAATCTGACGTTACGCGATTACCGATTATAATATAACTTAATTAGATTGGTTATGGCATATTAACAAAGGATTACAGTGAGCGTAGAACCTCGACACCGACGGACGTTTTACCTGCCGCTTACGTCAACTTGTTGGGTCGGCGCTTAGCACTACACTGGCTTCCAACTCAATGTCAAGTTGCAAGGTCAGTTCTGACGCGCATGCGCACAACTAGTCTAGTTGTCTGGTACGAAGTTCGGTAACTCGTTACAAGCACATAAGTCAATAAAAACTATGTTGAAATATCAAGAACATTGTATGAGAATCATTGTATCTAGATTAAACAATCTTGTAGTATAAAACAAATTAGTTTATACAAATTAATACAGACTTTTAAATAATTTAATACCGTATTTAATGTGCATTATTGTTTAATAATTTTTTTGGTTCAGAGGCTCGAGTCCTCAAGACGAGCCTCTGCGAGTAGGGTCAGATTATTGTGGGATGAATTGAATATTGCTAAAAGAAAATACACAATTTCTATTTGAACTGTAGTTAAAACTATGCATGAAAAATAAATCTTAGTTCTAGCTTAAACTACATTAGAACTAATAATGATTGACCAAGATATGCAGAAACTTTGGGGACTCATTATAAATATAAAATAAAGAAAACATTAGTAGGCTTACATAGGTCATGAAATATGGAAACCTCAATTAGTTTCACAATTTTTCTACATTGTTATTATCAAAATATGTAAGATCTTGGGTTCAGATTAGGTTAACGTTTTAAAAATTCATACAAAAAAGCTTAATTTATCATTATTTTCACCATGGCTACTTTCTAAGAACATATTGTAATAAACATCTCGATTGCCATTAGATTTAAGAACAATACCATGAGGGTAGGCCTAAATGTACAATAGAAAAAATAGTTGAATAGCTCAAAGGATAACGTCTTTATCAACAAAATATTGTCATTATAATCGTAATGGATGTTACATTTCAGAGAATTGATCGGAGACTTTCGATAGGAAGAACGCTTACTTGTGGGTCGCCGGAATACTACCCCCCCAAGCAGGTTCCTACGTCATTTTGACGTTAGATCGGGGAGGGCAGTTTTCCAGTCAAGCACACTCAAGTTTTGATGCGTTTTGTAATCTTCAATCCAACGAATAATTCTTAGATGCGGAATACTACCCCCCCGGAAAACTACCCCCCCAGGTGAAACGTGACGTCACGAAATCTGCCAACTAACCAATATGGGATCCGTTAGTTGGCAACTAACCTAACCTAACCTAACCTAACCTAACCTGACGTCAAAATTACGTAGGAACCTGCTTGGGGGGGTAGTTTTCCTGGGGGTAGTATTCCGCATCCCCTTACTTGTGACCACACTCGGTTAATTTTAACAATCCAATTAACACAAACAAAGAGCTGGTTTCGGTTACTATTATAGTGTTATGTTATTCGTGTCTGTTCAGTGTAGTGTATTGTGTTTTAATTAAGTACTACTCCTGATGAAGTCGTCAGTAATCGGCGAAACAGCGCTTTATTGATTCCAACAAAAGCGAATAGTTTGTTCTAACTATAGGCTACATCTAAAAAATCGTGGATCGTCCTGTAGTTCCGCCTGTGGTTATAAAAAAACAAGCAAGCACATGTATTATAATATGGATGGAAGGATATATTATTTGTATTAACTACATAACACACTTTAAATAAGTTTTTTTTTAATGTCTACACTCCTAGATAAAAGTTTAAAAAATGTTATAATTTTATTTACACCAAACTAATATATTTTGTTATTTCTTATTTGTAATACTTTCTTAAATTTTAATCACTATGACTTTATGTTGCTGCTTTTTAGGGTACAGTATTTTAAATATAGCCTATCTTTTATAACTAATAACACTTCTGTGTAACAAAAATATCAGTTACTGTAATATTTTGTTTCGTAATCATTATCGTTATTCCTAAACATAAACATACTTATAAATTCTGACGCTAATCTAATACCAGTCTCTGATATAATTCCTGCTACTCTAAACGGATTACATCCTTTGAAGTTTAAACTTGCTTTCAGATCTAAAGCACATCACTTTCTGTTTGACGTATTGTCTCTACACCATCAATACCTTGATAGTAATTTAAATTCGCGATAATCGATTTTCATTCAGATGGTAATTTATTAAGGATGATACGACACTTTTATTAATTGAGGGGTGCGTATGCTCTCATTGGTGGTTTTTAACGAAAACTTCGTTATGTGTTTATGAAAAATAAATACTTTTTAAAACAACATTAATTCGAAACGAAAATAGTAAATATTTTAATATTTAACTAAACATCCACTTTAACAAGTTCAACGCTAACGATTAATTGTCACTCCGTTTTATAAACGTAGAACGTTTATACAAACAAACAATGAACGTTTAATTTTGACCAAACTAGAACTGTCTCATATCCATAACTCATAACTGTGGAATCCCAATAGCCTAGAGTCATTCCATCTCACCGCAATAAAATGTAAGGAACAATTTGTGAAAAGCTCTTCATCTCGTTGGGAGCCATTGTACCCCCGGTTGCCATAGTTACGTTAGGTCCTGGAATACTTCCCCCACCTCACCCCTTCATCCTAATGTCCTTTCATCCCATCTTACAAAGCATTGAGCGCGATATTTCATTATCCTGGCTTTACCGTTTCCTTACTTTACTACAAAGTCGGTCAGTACCTCTTGTGCTTTATATCCTTGTCTACCGCGTAAGGTCGACCGACGTCGTCAGGATTCGGTCCGGTCGTCTGGAGTAAATACACACGATAGAGTTCGCTATTTTATCCCGTATACTTTTTATTAATATGGAATAAAGTATAAAAGAGGGGCGGTGGGTTGTGGGAGGAGACGTGGGGTGTGGCCGTGTGCAACAGGCCAATTGATTTATTGGGCTTACTTTTCAATTGAGTTATTACTTTTTCGTTTTCACTTTTTGAACTCTCGTTAGTAACTCCGTGCATCTCGTGCAGGAAAGGTTAAAACTGTCGTATCCATACAAGTGTATTTTTGTTCACAAAATTATTATTTAGAGCAGTGGTAAGAGATAGTGCGTTAATTTTACACTAAAGGAAACTTAGTAAATGTAAGTATTCCAGAATTTTGTAGGATATGTTTCTAATTTATATTTTATAGTTTTTTTTATAAAATATATAGTATGTTACATTTTTAAATAAATGTTTTAATAAGAATAGTCAATTAAACAATCATCCAAGCTACTATGTTAAATGAACATAATTTGTTTTCAGATATCAACTACCTACTTAAAAATGATTAAACTGGATGCATATCACCAATCTAATCAGTTATTATTGTGCACTTATTTTTACAGAAAATTTTTACTATCTGCAGTCCTACTGTAGTTGATAAAAAAACTAAAATATCAGATTCTTTAATTTTTTGCCAAAAATATTTTAAAATTTTATACTAATTATTTACTAACAGGACGCAAAATTTCAGCACATTAGAATACTGTTCCTTAAAATATTATAAAAAAAGTTTTTGAGTAGCAAATTAAAAATAAACTAACCTACACAAATCAGTATGATTATAAAGAGTTGATTTAAACTTTTTATTTGGCATTTTTAGAATGTTAAACTAATTAAAATGTTTAAAGATATTCTACATATTTTGCAGAATTCTCATTTTAAATGCACTTTTACAATAACTATATCTGTTTGCAACAGAAATTGGCACGCATCTGGTAAAACTTCAGCAATTAAATTAATATTAGTGAATTTTATTAAGTAATAGCCTTTAGTCTCAAAAGGCGATCAAATTAAATATGTCAAGTTTTAAATTACGTCAAAATAATGCAAAATAGAGGTTTTCCAAATTACTTAGAAAATAAAAAAACATACAAATATTTAATTACAATTCTTGATGGATTATCTTGCAGATTGTTTTGGTCTAAATTAGAGGAAAAATTACTATCGACTGCCTACGCTTAATATTTACTTTGGTACACTCAAAATTTAATAATTTTACCATCGTACTAGTAGAATAGAAGTTTAGAATAAGTTATTAATTTTTGTCTATTAGTCTCGAATTTTAAGGTTTTATAAGAAATAGTTTTATACATACTTAGGTATTTACTCTGATAGGCTATTATTTAAGGTTTTATACAATTAAAAACATATTATTACCAACTGGTTTTAAATAACAGTAACAAAAAATTAAAGACCTCAATCAAATGTAATAATTTCTATGATGATATTAATAATAAAGTAAATATAAAATTGATAAATAAAAAAACATTTTTAATTGTTTTTTTTTTTTTCAATTTGTTCAATTGCTGAACTGTACAGTACTTAATATTTCATTATGCTTTTCGAAAAAGAAAGACAGGGCTTTGATGAGTCACCACTCCACAAGAATTTAATTTATAGGCTACTAGAGGACCCGGCAATGCTTCGGTATTGCTTAATTTAATTTTAAGGGATCCCATGTGTGATTACCTTGACGTAATTGAATTGTAAATGGTTTGTATGCCACTTAAGAATAATATTGCACAAATTTAGCTTTATAGCTTGTAGGCAGTTAGTGCAATTTACTTTTATTGTATAAGGGTAGCTACCCCATTTTAATCTATTTGTTTGTAGTGACCATATTCTCTCAACAATCCAACTACTAATGTGTGTAAATTGTGGAATTTGTTGAGTTGTTTTTTACCATAAAGAAAAAGTAAGTGTATAAAATATTATTTTATTTTTAGGGGGGGGGGGCACATTTCATCCCTTTGACTTAAGTAATCGAATTGCAATTGGTATTTTATATTAATTAAGAAAAATATTACACAATTTTAGCTTTATAGCTTATAGGAAGTTGATTCAATTTGTATTTATTGTATAGGAGTAGCAACCCCATTTCAACCCCTTGAACTGAAGTATTTGTAATATATAAATATTCCAGGATAAATTTGTTGAAAACTTCTTGAACTGATTCATTTGATTTTAATTCAGAGGACCAAAAAATTCTCTGGGGTTTTGCGTAAGGACCACATTGTAGTCTATTTTGTTGCCATGGAAGACTAGTTGTTCGTAACTCAAGATAATTTATTAATAACTTCTCTTACTACGAAAAACGCTAAACTTCTCTTGAACTTTAAAATTATAGTCATTTATGTAAAACTTGTTGTTTTGCGTATTTCACGACGTACAGGCATAACCTCATATCAACGACATATTGAATTATTGACCGAGCGTAAGCGAGGTCTCCGTTTTAACTCGACCGTTCGGCATTTCGTCTGTGTGTCTGTCTCACGATTACGGCCAAACGCCTTGACCGATTTTGATGATTTTTTGCATGAATGTTCCTTATTCCTAGGCCGAGCCATGTATATATAAGGTTTTTTTTCCATTTTTCATTTTTAACCCCTTAAATTAAATAAAAATGGCGGCCGGACCGTTTCTCTCAGTGTAAGCATTTTTCCAAATTCCAAAGCCAGTTTGTGGCTTAACCGTAAGTCGAATTTAAAAACTAATAACATTTTGCCAATATAAAATTAAATTTTAAACAAAATTGTATTCTTGATTTTTTCCGTATCTCTAACGGTAAGCTCACAAAATGGCCGTAAACTTCGAATTTGTTAAAAATCGTCCAAGTTTTTATATTTCAACCATGTTTTTATACGTTTATTCTAAACCAATTCAAAAGTGTTCCGTAGCTTTTTTTGTAGATAAAGGTTTAAAGAATTCATATATGCCAGTAAAAAAAAATTATTGAAGTAAAATTAAGAAAGTTATTAGCTCAAGAAACAATCACGTTCAGAAACGAAAGGAAAATGTTTAACTTTAGGCCTACATAAAAAGTAGTAAAAATTATTGTAAATTTTTTCATAAATGTAAAAAAGTTTCGTAATTTAGTTCTAAATAGAATTGTATAAAAATATTTATCAATTTCAAATTTCTTATTTTGAAAACACCAGTTTTTATGTTCCTACTACAAGACTGCTAACAAAACTAGGCCTGTTTTGAATAGAAATTCAGGAATATATCATTTGCCCAAAAATAACATATTATTATAAGAAAGTGTAGAGGACAAATCAAAGAATTGAACTGTATACGTGTAAATTATCATTGCAAATTTCATAAAAGTATTTGACTTAGCTTTACTTGAATTACAAAATGAGATGAAACAAATGAAACCTCGTGGCGATAAAGGACATACAAAAAATGACCGTAGCACACCGTGGGAAGTGTTGGTACATGGGTTGAGATCACTAACACGACGTTTTAACATCGTTTGTTTTCATTATTTCTAATATTGGAATATGATATGGAACTTAAGTTAACTTATGATACATTGTTAAGTTTGAGTTATTTAAGTATGTAAATATTTAATTGTATGTTGTCCCTCTATAACGCGATATTTTTAGCTACCTTACGCATTATTAACCTAAATAAAACACAACGCCTCTAAAAAAAAATCTTTAGCAGTTAAAGCTCAAGAAAAGAAATAAAAACGAGAACTATAACTAACGGAATCGCGGGAATTGTAAATAATGTTTCACTGGCTAAACCTTGTGCTTACTTCCTTACTGGCACACTATTTTTAACCTAAGCTCAAAACCACATTTGTTATTTCAACGTGCGAGGTCTACTGTTCACAGAAATACTAGTAACCTCATTCCGATGTTTTTAGCACAACGCGATCACAAGAGTTTTAATGTAGCATTAAAAAGTTTTCCACTTAAGTATTTTATTTTAAATAATCAATATGTATATAGTAAATGTATGTGCGGTTTGCCAGTGCGTATAACTCTGAAACTCACCCCTGCAGTTTCAAACCAAAACCGGCTTCATGATTGGGGGATGGAGCGCTATCGTACAATATAACCCCATGGAACGTGCAATTTAACGTTCTTCCTGTTCAGGAATGTTCGAGAACATTGTATAGGCTATTGTTTTAGAAACCGGAAAAGGGCTGTGAAGCTTGTGACCTAAAAACTGGCACATATTTATCACTTTTAAGTTAGACCCTATATAAAGGAGAAAAACATTTGCATTTGCGTCTAAGGGTAACCGCATTGTGGAGCGACGATATAAGCTGCGCTATAAGCCAAAAGAGCTGTGAGGAAAGAGATTACTCACGGAGATAGAAGCGACAATGGCGACAACTCTAGTCCCATTTTCAGTTGTGTTTGGTCGTGTTTACTTATGCACACGTGTTTTTTGTCTCCCACATTAAATTTCATGTTAACGCAAAATTCTTCATTGAAAATACGGCATATTATGCAACGCAAAAAACAAAACAAAAGGAATGCCATCAACCAACCCCGGAATGTTAATGGAGAGTTTCATACATAATTTGTATCCTCAATAGCGTCAGCATCCGGAAACATTCCTTTCTTATTTTCAAATGAATAAATAGTACATTTGATAACGTCCTACCCAAAATTGAACCTAGACTGCTAAACAAGTGGACAAATTTAAATCACAACCGGCACAACCCCAACAACCCTTATGTAAGACTGACAGTTACACAGAGATAAGTTAAATATTTCTATTCTTTTTTTACATTTTATCACTTATTTTTTTTCTTGCATATTTTGTATGTATTACTCCATATTTACACTTTTAACGTATTTTGTTTATACATATAGCCTATTTAATTTCCATTGTGTGGTATCGGTATCCAAGTCACTTTGATAATTTAAATATAATTGTAAAATTAATATAATTACCTAATTTATGTCCGTCTTGTGACTTTGTTCGTCTTAATTTTAAGACGCGTTTCGGGCCCGTGGTCCCATCTTCAGTTTATTCTTACTCCGTTGGAGGTCGTTATATTTTTTTAAATTAAAACACAAACATGAACACAACACATAACACGCACGTAAACAAACTATTCAGTCATCATTTACAGGTTGATATCACGATGCGCACAGTAGCTAGCCACGCGCGACACTCACTAGCGCGTCTATATATATTATATAGACCTACAGTATTTTGATCTTTCAGCAGATAGTCTACTAAAGCTCCATCAATTTATATTTCGTATTCATGAACATGACAAGAATAATAAACTAATAGATACCATCTCAGAATAAATATAGAATTGCCCGTGAAACCATATATATTTCTCTGAAAATTTATCGCAATAAATTTAATACAATGGATGTATGTTTGTAAATAACTTTAATTAAACATAAAAACTTTTTCAATATACTTTTTGAACTAAACCTTAATCTAAAGTACACATTTTACTTTCTCATTATACTATAGTATAGAGAAAGTATAGCGATCGCAAAAAAAAATCGTTGTTGAGATTTTTGTGGAAATATCCGTTTTGGGACCCCTGAGCCAAAAAAGTGGTTTTTACAAAATGTCTGTCTGTCTTTTTTTATTATGTATACAAAGCTAGAGCGAAAAATAATCGATCGATTTCGAACAAATTTGCACCAAACATGTCAATTAGGCCTATATAGATGCACGAAAAAAGGTTTTGAAAAATGTTGAAAAACAACCCTCTATATGGCCAAAAACCCCCAAAAAATCTATTATTATTTTTTTATACAAAAACGGCTCTAACGATTTTGATCAAATTTGGCTTATTTGTAGCCCTTAATGTACCCTACCATATGCAGAAAACCGTATCTTTCTAAAAATTCTTGTTTAGCTAATAATAATAATAATAACTGATTTTTGGGGGTTTTTTGGCCAAAAAGGGGGTTGTTTTTCAAAAACTTTCAAAACTTTTTCCGTGCATCTATACAGGTCTAATAGACGTGTTTTGTGCAAATTTGTTCGAAATCGATCGAATAATTTTCTCTCTAGCTAATAATAATAATATTTATTAGTTTGTTAATCTTCTACTTCAATATATCACCTCTCCTACCCCACCTACAATTATGAAGTCACAATAAATCTGTTTAATAATTTAAATATATTTGTGAGGAAGTATGTGACAGTTCCTGGTACCGTTTATTAAAAATAGCAATATAATTTTTTCAATGATATATAAATATTATTTCCATTATCTTGAAACAGTGAACACTACATAAAAGGCATCTGGTTATTCTTTTTCTATGCTACCTAATTAAATTGTTCATTTCCTTTTACAAATAAATATTAATTAATCACTGCAGTATTTATAATATATTAGAAAAATATAATTCATGTTTTTATATGGTTTCCTATACTGTAATAGTTCTATACAATAAACAATATTTTTTAAAGATTTTGTTTATTTCTATCAGAATTGAATACTAATCATTTGTACAACGTTCTATATTATGTAGGCCTAGCCTACTGTATTACATACTGTACTTGTGGAAGGTTACAAAATGAAATAAACTTTTTCAGATTCATTGAGTAATGGGGGATATTGAATACATAACACCAATTCCTGAAGACCGTTATGATGATGTCATTATACACCTGAGAAAGAATTTTTTTGCTGATGAACCATTAAATGCTTCTGTCACTTTGTGTGAACCTGGAGGAGGTCATGCTGAACTGGAAGACCATAGTATTTCTACACTTAAGTGTAATCTATCTATCATGGCTGTAGAAAAGGACACTAATGAGGTATATCGTGAAATATCATCTAATTTTTACACAAATATTTATTTGCTTTAAAACTGTAGCTTAAATGGCTTTTTATGAATTCTGGTAATACTGAGTAAAGCACATTGATATCTCTAAAATAATTCTATTACTGTACACTAAACAATTTTATATAAAGATTCAGCAATTAGTTACCTAAGCACACTGGTTGTTTCTTACTATTTGAAGACATTTATATTTTTACTGTACAACATTATATTTTTTTGAAATGTCTGAATTATTGACGATGTTATGTTAAATGGATTTGTGGGGGGGGGGAGAATCGATTGATATATTCAAATTATTATGATTGTCGGGTAATTTATTATTGTTAATACAACCACTTTTTTACCTGAGATTGACATTACAATGTCCTAAATATACATTAATATGTAAACATAACTTTTATATTAATGATTCATGGTAATTAAAAATGAAAAATCACTATTATCTGAATAAAACAAAAACTTCAGGTAATCATCGGTTGCATTGATGTCAGAGGATAGCTATTAAGTTCAAGTTTTTAGTACAACAGCTGATTGTTGTCAGTTGACCATTTGTTTTGCTTTAAACAGATGAATCAATTTCTCAGTTCTTCCTTTTTCAAGAAAATTCTGTCAGGACCATCCCCAGGAGTGTAGGCACCAGGAGCAAGCTTACATTGAGCGCCCCCTACCCTACTGGATTGAACTCATTCTATGAACTCGTTTTTATAAAAAAAACCATGTAGGCTGTTAGTCATGAATGTTTGGTATATAAGAATATATACATTTTTATTGTCTGACAGCAACGTGAACTTTACGCCTGGAAGGCAATAACAAATTTTGATCAGCAGGTCGTGGCGCCCAACCTTGATGTGGTGCCTGGGGCAGCTGACTCACTTGCCCTCCTTCCTAGGAACGACCCTGAATACTGTCATATAAGATTATTACACTAGAAAATAGTGAGTGACTTATGCCTCAACTAGAAGAGGACAGAGATGACTTCATTTGGTAACCATACATTTGCATAGTGATGCAAGAGAACGTATCAATATTCATCTTTTTTAATGGCCGGGCAACCGACAAAAAAATTTAGTTTCTTCGAGAAAGGATTTGTCTTCTAATATTAGAATTTAACTTAAGCATACATATTATAATTTTTGACAAATATACCATCAGCTGACAAATATAATAATGTTATTTTTTACATACACAAATTAATATTATAATAAATAAATTATTTATAATATAATTTCTAGGTAGTTGCTGTGTCATTGAATGGAATCCAGAACCCAGGGGATGTAGAAATAGAACAGAAAAAGCTAAAAAATATAGCAGACGAAAGGTTTAAAAAAATATTTAGTTTACTCTATGGTATTAACCAATCATTAGATTTATTCTCAAAATATAGTGTAGATCGAATAATGGAAGGAAGAATACTTTCAGTAGATTCAACGTTCAGAGGTCGAGGGCTAGGGAAAGAACTTGTTAAACGGACAGAAGATGTTGCTAAAACTAACCAGTTCAAGGTAGGTCATTTTTCAAAGAGTATATTTTATTTTTTGAAAAGAATCTAATACATTCCAGCACTTTAACTCATCAAATTTTTGGAATCACAATATAGCTGTGTAATATTTGAATCTCAGTCCATGTATTTTTATTTATTAAATCATTATTTCAAAAAAATACTACATTTTTTAGAGATCCTCAAGGCATTTTTGTTTAAAATGGAGGCAGAAAGAAACTACAAAGATCTTCTAGGTTTATTTCCATGTTTTTCCAAATCTGTACTTTTTTTAATTACTACATGTGTTGGTCATCATTAATGGTTTGTATTGTTTTGTATTTCTCTAGTTTGTTGAAGTGTGGAGTCTTTCTTATAGCTAGCTGATTGTTGCTTTATTTCTTCATAACACAAAATATTAATAAATCCATTACAAAATAAACATTCTTGATGAGATTCTGCAGAATCAAACTCTACTTTCACTGCTAGGTTTTTGATTGAATTGCTGCTTTAAAGTAAGAATTACAGTTACATATTTTTATTCTAACATTCTCGTGCAAGACCTTTCACATGTGGAAACCTGATCCTCCATCCTTGCCCCCCACATCCATATATGAATGGTAAGATGTTAGAAAAACGACTTTGTATGAATTCAAAATTATGTAAACCAATCAACCATTTATTTATATGAGGGTTGCCTTTTAAGTTTCTACAAAAAGTGAAACAGAATCGAACAAATTGGAAACAAAGTGTCTTATTACTTTTCGAAATATTCGCCTTTAAGGTCTATACATTTTTGTATACGTTCAAACCAATTCTGGAAACGTTTTTCCACTCTGAAGCACGTATCGTAGAAACATGGTTTTTAAAGACTTCAACAGCTTCTTGAGGTGATGAAAATCGCTATCCATGCATATTTTGTTTGACAGTGCAGAACAAGAAAAAGTCATTGCTATAAATCGAGTAAATAAGGGCAGTGAGACATTCATTCGATGTTTTTCTTCTTCAAATATTGTGCTGTTTGATGTGGTTTATGGGAGCTGGCATTGTAGCGATGAAGAATGATGCAACAATTTTTGTTGTTTTTCCTTATTTCATCGAAGACCGTTGTCAAACAAATTATTGTATACCATTCAGCTTTAACAGTGCTTTGATGCTCTAAAGGAATGGTTGCGACGTGTACACTACAACCAAAGAAACAAGTGATCATTTTCTTGGAAGTGCTCCGTGAACAAACAACTTTAGTGGGGTTGGGTTCATCGTCAAACACCCAAACAGGGGACTGTTGTTTGCTTTCAGGTTCATACGAATATATCCAAGTTTTGTCTCCTGTAACCATGTTGTATACGGATTTTGAACGTCCTCGGTCGAATTTTTCAACATTTCGTGACACCAATCAACACGAGCCTTTTTTGCGTTTCGGACAAATTATGTGGAATCTGTCTGGAACAAATCTTCCTCACACCTAAATGTTCATGCAAAATCGATTGTATTCCAGTCTGCGATATGTCAAGAGACGCCTCTATCTGTCTGTAAGTCACATGCCGATCTTCTTTAATCATGTTGTGAGTGATTTCCATTTTCACCCAAAGTTGCTTCTTTTAAACGTTCACTACCAACAACCTAGTTGGTCAATTACTAAGTTGCCACTGGCTTCGCAATAACAAACGTCAATGTTCACAAATACAGTGATGCTACAACTCACTAACGCCATCTATTGTTCGATTGTAAAAACTTAAAAGGCATCCCTCGTAGAATAAAAAATAAAATGCAATAATTATAATTTATATAAAAAAATGTTTCACAAACAAAATGAATCAAAATTAAAATCAAATTGTATTGTACCAAATTTAAGTCACACTTATTTACAAAAATAGTACTGTATTTTAAGATGAATAAAATTCGATTGATACAATTAAAGATATCTCAAAAGAGCTTTTTGAAAAGAAGTACAAAAATCTTTCTAAGAAGACACTTTGTTTGTTGAGAGGGTGGTTGGTTCTAACAGCCGTTATATTTTAGAAGTAATATATTTGATGTTTTAAGTTGTTGAATTATTTTACCACAAAATAAAATACTATCATTAGAGATGTCTTTTGTTTATGCACAAAAGTATGTTCTGCTTTGGCTTACTAAAAATAGTGTTAAGAAATAGATTCCTGGAGTTGTACCTTATTGTTGCATTTTTAATCTCATGGTCCATCTGCGTAAGTGCTTAATTTCTAAAATTTTAGGGTCCGGAATGCTTACCCACACATTTATTCCACACATGATTTTCAAACATAAGCCGTCGCCCCGACCTAAAACTTCCCATTTTTTAAACTTGTAAATAAAAGTTACAATGAGGAATCATGTTTTACCAAATATAAAAAAAATGATGATATGTTTAAAACTTTTTATTTATATACGGTACAAATGAAGACAAATCGTATCAAATTTACTTCAACCGTTCACTTAAAACAAACTGTCATGAGTCGGACTTGAATTAGGAAAAATACTTCCAAAGTGCAATGTTGTCTTCATCATAAACTTTCTAACTTTATCTTTTCGACTATGAGTCAATTGCAGAGTGGCGCCCCTTAGCCAGCTAAGACTTTACATGGCACTCAGGCTCATATCTGGCCACAGGAAGTCCCAGAAGCCTGATGCGCAGTAAGTCACTAATAGTTGTGATTTACAGTGAGGACCTCAGTGGAATCATAATCAAGTTCATTGCAGAAAAGCCACGTTCACACTCAGCACTTGACACTGCAATGGTATTTATTACTGATAGCAGTTTTTTGAACATTTGTGGCTGTTCAAAAATCGTTGGTGTTTCTCCGTATAGTATTGTTTTCAGGCCCTGCTTGTACTCCCTGAAGTCGTTTATTATTTCACGAGGGTTATCAATCTTGAATATTTCGCATATACGAAAAATCTCATTTTCACCGTAGGTGAGTGACATATTTTTAGGTCAGAATTTTGGATGAATGACCTTGATATCATTCATAACAACATCGTAGTTTACAGATGCTTTAACTTTATCTGTTGTCAATAGCAGCCTGGAGGATAAATTATTTGCCAAGCGGCAATAAAACTGTTTTTCAGCAATCTTAGGATCTTCAGAAAGCTTGATGTCTTGAAAATTCATATTTTCTTAGCTTCACTTGCATGTTGTCCCACAGCATCTACTCGGCTTCAAACACTTTTATTAAAAGTGTGATGTCATTGTGAGCTTTAATAAGGTTTAGACTTGATTTTTGAAGCTCTAGGGATAGATCTGCCAACTCCTGTAGGGCGTCATATATTACAGAAAAATTGTGTACAAAAGATGTAGATGAAATGTATTACAAAGCCCTTTGTAAGTTGAACGTTGTTTTAGTCCCGTTTCTGTGTTCTCTGATGCTTCTAAAAAATGGTTGCACAAAGCTATGAAATCTTTCCAGATAGATTTTACTGCCAACAAACTGGAGGCCACCCAACGAGTGTCCAGAACACGACCTATTTTCAAAATTTCTTGCTCCAAATGTTTAGCAATAACAATTTTTCCTGAGAGGGCCAGAACGCTGTTCCGGCCGAAATCAAGCACTGATCTGCGTTTATTATTAAACCCAATAGTTACACCAATACATGTTGAAAATGGAAAGAAATATTAATAGTGGTGACCAATGTTTTCACCAAAATTAATTGATAAGGATTGCAGTTCAAAAGAGGCTTTAATTTGTTTTCTATGAGATCATTTTATTTGATGAGATATTTTTGTTAATTTTCCTAATGTTTAGTTACATTTACCTAATGGTTTAATTGATAATAAACTAATTATTATTACTGTCAAGCGTTTTAAAAGTAAGTAATACAATTATTTCACAATATGTCACACACACTAAAATTATCACATTTGTTTGTACCTTTCATACCTTTTTTAAACTTTAGATTGCTTTCAAGCCGTTGTTTGTCTTATCATAATTCTCTTGTTTATTAATTAGGTGTATAAAAACCTTCGTCAAAAATACTTTCAACAACACAGTTTAAGTGTAAAATAAAATCCGGTACATATGGGAAATTACATATTGTTCTACTTATTTAAATTGTTTAGCTTGAGGTAGTACAATTGACAAAATTATACTTTTAGAAAGTATTAAAACTTGACGAAACTGATATCAACTTTAAGTAATTTAAAATGGTAGGCACAACATAATAATATATGGGTACCGGTATATACATTAAAATATCATCAGCACTATTAGATTTATTTTACCAAAGTATATGCTTTAACCTGTTTATTATACACTATCATGAACAGCAAAGTATTGAGAAGGGTTAGAATATAATGATGGTACTGACAACTAACAGAAAATTATTATATTTTTAAAAACATTATCAGTTTTGATTAAAATTATATTACAAAAGTACATAGTGAAATGAAATATCAATTTACAATATTAAAGCTATAAACAATTTATAAAAACAAATGTGAAAAGAAAGTCACATCTAAATCTATTTTATAAGAGTAATCTTTTTTTAATGTTATATAAGTAACATTTAATATATATTTATATAGTTATTAAAGCAACAATTTAACAACTTTGAATTTTTTTAAATTTCAGTTGATAAAGTATGACACAACTGGGCTATTTTCGCAAAAAATTTGTTCTGCTGACAATTACGAAACTATATTTGAACTCAAATATGCAGATTATGTTGGCGAATCCGGTGAACCTGTATTCATTGTTCCTTCGCCTCATGAATATCTCAAAATAATGATTAAGAAGTTAGAATAGTTAAAAAAAACTTACATGGGAAATATTGTTGACCAAACAGATGAATTGGGTTACCGTAAATGTCTATTTGTGAATTTGTAAATGTGATAATGGTAAGATAACCTCTAAACCAATGTGATATGTCTGATAATACTTGCAATGCAAATATAACACTTTATTATTCTAGTCCTTTATATGTTAGTTAAAAATTTAAATAGCTTTATGAAATAATTGTTGGATAATTTATATTTTTATTTGTTAGTTTAGAATATAATTATATTTCAGACCACCAATATCATATATAATGCAGAAAAATCTGATGCACCAGAAAATCATATCCCTTATGCAAAAGGTCATTGAATTTATTTATCAAAATATATCAATGTAAACCAAGGCTATATATATTTCGGCACGAACATGTCCTTTCGGCAATTGCCAATAGGAGAACAAGGTCAGAGCACAGGTGTCAACTTAAACAGCTTTCTGCACGAAGTTAGCTGCCAAGCAAGACTATCAACGTCTTGCAATGCTAATAAAATTTTGTTAATAAGTGGTTTTAATATCTGTACGTTGTTTGAAAGAGTTATTTTGTTTTAATAATTTAAACTGGTTCAGTCTAATATTTTGAGCCACTTATAATAATTTATTTAAAAGAAATATAAAACAAAATTAGTTGTAAATAATAAACTTCTCTTATTGTAAATTGGGATTAAATCCATTAAACAAAATATATACCTATCAATTATAAATCAAATAAATTTTAATCTAATTATCATTGGTAGCATAAAAATTATTATTTTGAAATATCTTTTATGGTTTGTGTTACCTATTTTTGTTTTGTCTCACGACTGCCGTTTCAGCCAAGGTCCCGTGATGTCTTCATTCGTATAATATAAAAGTCGAATGAAACATGTGAGTAACATATATTTACAACATTTAACAAACACTCAAAGCAGTTACTTTAAAACACACTTGAATTTCAACGGGTAATTCCGTCATTGTAACGTATGATACAAAATAAACAAAGTTACCTAAAATAAAAATACTGAATTCATTATGAGAAAAACATTCAAATACAATAGCATTTTATGAAAACATTATTTGATGAAGCATTATTTGTAATTAAACAAAGAGGCGAAAGCAGCACATTGTATTGACGCGGCAGCACATTGTATTGACTCGGCAGCACATTGTATTGACTCGGCAGCACATTGTATTGACTCGGCAACACATTTCCAAATAGGTTTTCATAGGTACTGTTTGTTATTTCTTGTATTTATTATTTTTTTCATTCAGAGTTAACATTGCTAATAGAAGACATTACATATTATTTGCTTATAATGCGGATATATTTGAAGTATAAACATGGTAAAAGTGCTAAAGGCCTATATTACTAATGTTTAATTTTGAATTACGGTTACTGACATATTTATTTTGCTTCAACGGTAATAATTATTTCTCCTGTAATAATAGGTCTACTAATAATTCAGTAAAAAAATAAATATTAGCTTTTAATTGAAATTTATTGTTTTCAAACAAGAATAGTTGCTTTTTTTAAATTTTGTATTAAATTGTTCGTTGTATTATGCTTTTTGCAATTAATTAATTATGATTCAAAATTAAATGAAGCGTATATGGTTTTTCCGAACTCCTTAAATGAGATAACTGCAGTGGAATCGCTGTTCGAGGCAGGTAAACGAGTTTTCAAACTCGCATTGCCCCTATTGATTTCTTTAAGGTCAGGCTGTCTACTGGCCCTTCTCTCAAAGGAAATGGCTCATTAGAAATAATATAAACGACTTAGACAATTAAACAAATATGAATTGTGGTTGTAGTTTTATGAGTCACTTTTTTATTGGTGCAGTACCTTTTAAGGAATTTGTCCTTAATAACTGATTTGTGTACCGGAAGGATATTTTGTCTGAAATCATTTTTTTCAACTAAAAACAAACCTGCTCTTCAACCTGAGACTTTGAGTTTAGGTTTCAGAAACCCTACAGCCATAAAGCCAGCAAATTCTACATATATTATACCGTATTTATTGAAATGTGTAGAGGTTAATAAGACGGATCATTCCAATATTTAAATGGAAAGTATTGTTCAGCACATTCAAAACTAAACAAATTCCTAAATGTGTTTAAAGCCTATGGATGAAAAGTATGAAACTACCATACCACTAAAACAAATTTAATCCCAACACAAAAATGAACAGCCTTTCAATTTTTGAAGTTATTTAAAAGCCTTCCTATTTCCTTTGGTGAAACACAACTTTAAATAGCATAAGATATCAAATATATGTTCAAGAAATTAAAAACAAACTTTTTTGATTCCACATTCCCCTTGTTCTTGATGATTATAAGTAAAGTAGAGTTTAAAGTTCATTAGACTGCAATATATATGATGTGGATAGTCTGAAACCTTGGTGCGTACTAAATAATGGTAGTTAAACATAATTAATCGTGTCGATTTGTACATCGTCGATCAAATGTACAATCCTACAAACACTGTATGTTTATCCTATAATTAACTTATTGATTAATGTGGGTACATCTAGAATGGCTTTTTTTTACTATACATTTTTGTGTATAATAAATGGTTTCAATTTAAAAATATGTTAAAACACCCGCAATCTCACCAATATTATCGATCTAAATGGAAATGGGATATATTATATAGCTATTTCATAACCAATAAAAATATTAATAGTCAAAATCTTTACACATTTGTATGAAAAATTACTTTATTTTGATATAACAAAAATAAAATAATCTTTTACATCTAAGGATTATTTAATTAAATTTGATAAATTATTTTAATGAATTATTATCTCAATATGGTACAAGGAAACCATGGTGATTGAAGTTAGTTGGAAAGCACTTTTACAAATTTGTTTATAAGCTACCTTATTCTGTATAGTTTTTAATAGTCTTATAAGCTTTCTGACTCAAGTTTTAAAAATAAACATTTACATACAAATACTGTACCAAGCATTAAAATATCATAATGGTCTTTATACTTACAATTGTGTTTATTTTAATTCAGTTATTAATAAGACATAGGTATAAGTATATTTAAATAATGTATTTGTGTAGGCTATTTAATTTTATTTATTTGGTTGTTATGATAAAGATTATAGAAAGAAATTTCATAAAGAACAAGCTACAATTTACGATCCAGTGTTTAGATGATAGTATAGAAAACTGATCTTTAAATTGATACATAGCTACTAGTGATGGTCTATTCGAATAATTTTTATTCGAATATTCGATTATTTTGTTTTAGTCGATTATTCAAATATTTTAGAATTATTCGAATAAACTTCCAAGTGAATAGTGAATATTTGGTTAAACTAGTTAGGCATATAGGTTATTTGAATATTCGAATAACTAAGCAATTGAATAGAAATGCTATGCCGTATGTCGTTTGGTGTTAGGAAGGCTCACGGCTCACATGCAATTATTCGATAGTTTGGTACAGGTACATATTCGATAAATTGGTAATATAATAATTTTGGATATAATATTTTGGAATAAATTTCGCAAATTTCTGTATCCTATACTATATAATATATTACTAAAATATAAATGTATTCAAGTACAAGGAAATATATATATTTTTCGTTAAAATTAAAAATATAATATTGAAAAAAAATATGAATTATTAAACTTACATTTATCTCGCCAAAAGACAGAATCACATTAACTAAATGAAACCAATATTAAAACTAAAGGAAATCGATCACGTGAAAGCAATACTTACTTTTTATCCGTGGGAAAAGTAAACAGGATGTTTGCAAATGGATTCCAGGAAAGGCAGGAAATCTACCGGCCTCCCTGTCTGGCATATACGCCGATTCCAAGAATGTCATACTGTACTTCTATTCAATTATTCGAATACTCGAATTATCGAATACAAGCCGATATGACTCATTCGTATAGCTTTTATTCGAATAATTATTCGATAGTTTTTTTTTATTTTATTCGATTATTCGATTAGTAAAAGTATTCGATTATCCCATCACTAATAGCTACAGTAAAGTCCCGCTAATCCAAACTTCCACTTATTCCGAACAAAGTTCAGAAAAAATACCGATGAAAATGCCTGAAACGAAATAGGAATGAAAGCTGGTTACTTACAGTACATGTCGGCTCAATTTATACAATTTGTAGAATAATTTTTAATCACTGCTAAACACAAAGCATTACTAATTTACACACACTTTTAAGAAGCAATGTCAGTGACTTTTTTCTGTCAAAGAGTACTGAATTAACTTGAGGATGCAAAGTTTCGCCATCTTTGCATGAACATAACATCATTTGGTGTTGATGAAGCGTGTTGTTTGACGTAGCGTAGCTCCGCAAGGTCAAGAGCATTTGCCGTGTCTGTGTGTGATATGATTTCAGTTAGAGCATTCCCCTATTCCTCGCTTTCCTCCAAGTCGGTCTGTTTGCATCGATAAATTTGTAATAAGCGCACACAGTTTATCAAACTCCCCTAGAGTAAACACTGAACTATATACGACTACACTCGATTCCACGTTCACCGTGCAGTACAGGTCTTCAATAGACATGCTACTACCATTACAGGGCACATCACGTTTATTGTCATGCGGGTTGTGTCAACTGTACGAGCGTTGCATGGGAGTTGATGTTTTTTATTTGGCTAGTGCCGCTGACATTGTCGTAAGGATAAAATGGCTGATAGGCGCTCTGACTGCACGGTGAACATGGAATCGAGTGTAGACCAGTGCTTAGTGCAGTCATTCATAAATGTGTTTGAAACGCGGGAGGGAGAGGGGTAAGTAATGTCTCAGCGCTATGAGTCATTGAAGGAAATGCATTTCCTTTCCGACTTTCACTGAACCTGTTCTCAAGCCGATCAACGCTGTATAAAGCAGATGTCCCCGCACATTATTTACCCATTATCATGTCAATACGTTGATATTATTTATGAAATCCGCCTATTCCGAATTCCCGCTAATCCGAACAGTGTTTGGTCCCAATTATTTCGGATTAGTGGGACTCTACTATATTCAGAACAAAAACCTAGTCAGAAGCCTTTGCTAGTCGCTCAAAGGCACAAATAGATTGCTCAATATTCTCAATCCTTTTTTAAAATAGAATTAATAGCCAAATCATTTCATTACCTTCTACTTTCTGTTCTTCCTATTATTCGCTGCTATTTTTGATTTTTCGTGTGATCACAACTTTAATCCTTTAGCAAAATACATATTTTAAAATAAAATTTTAGGTGTAGGTATTTTTTTTAAACGCAATTGTTCAAAAATCACTAAATGTCAGTTTTTTTAAAAAATTGAATCAATGTGATATTTCATATTTGCATTTTACTCTAAAAAGCACACATTGTGGGATAAACGTTTTTAAAAACTTGATACTTTGAGATATTTAAAAATCAATTAATTTTCATGTACAGTATTTGATCAACACAGCCAATGAGTTTCCCATACTAAAAACTAAATAGTGAATCAACAATAACAGTAAATAAATCATTTAAAAAAGGATATAACAAGTAGGTTTATTGGATTAAAAAATGTACTATCTATTTAGAAATAAGAAAAGGTTATGAGTGTTACATTTTGGGATGAAACAACACTTTTATACGTCGAAGGAGAACAATTTTTAAATATTGTTTCTTTTAGTTTTCTAATTACAATGATATGTTTAAAGCTAAATGCAGCCTTATTTAAATAAATACCTAATATATTTACGCCTTCGTTGCTGCAATACTATTTTCTGCTTTGTGTGTACCATGTGTTCCATGTTAAATTTGGGCTCGGACAATAATTTATTGTAGTCCATCATACTCAAAAATGTTAAACAGGGTGATTTTAGATTCTATGTTTTTCATATTTCATTTATAAAAAGAAAAATTAAATCATATTTGTACTTAGTTTTAGTGTTTTTATTTAAATGTTATATTTTTTCCAATTCCACAGCTTCAAAGAAATGTTAACACTTGTATGCGAAATAAAATAAACGGTACCAGAAACTGGCACATATTTTCTCACAAACATAATTAAATTATCAAACAGATTCACTGTGACTTCATAATTGTATTAAAGTAGGAGAGGGTGTACATTAAAGTAGTAGTGTAACTAATAAATATTATTATTATTAGCTGAATGAGAGAAAAATATTCAATCGATTTCAAACAAATTTGCACCAAACACGTCAATTAGCCCGTATAGATGCACGAAAAAAGGTTTGGAAAATTTTTGAAAAATAACCCTGTTTTTGGCAAAAAAACCCAAAAAATCAGTTATTATTATTATTATTAGCTAAAAAAGAATTTTTAAAAAGATGGGGTTTTTTGCATATGGTAGGGTATATTAAGGGCTACAAATAAGCCATTTTAAATCGCCAAGCCGTATTTTAATAATATGTAGCCTACTATTGTAGATTATAACAAAAATGACATCACTTTCTATTTGCAATTAAAAAATTAATACATCTATTGCACAAAAGGCAATTTTTTTTAAATTATAAAATTGTTTCCAATTAATTGAACGACTATTGCTAAAATAAAAATAAAATATTCAAATTGGAATGGTAAAAAATTTAAGAATTAAATTATAACACTAGCAAAGATTTTTGCATCGTAATCAGTCTGTACCTTTTGTGCAATTGATACAAATCTGCCTCCTATGATCTCCACAAAATGTTTGATTGCTTACAATACAATGATTTGTAATAAGTCTTTTGGTAGCAGGACATATACAGACACTACTTCTTTTGTCTGGTCTTTGGGCTGCAACTTGAGTGTTTCTCTTCCTAGTAATTGATAAAATACGGTGTTTTACTAATAGCCGAAACGGCCGTCATACTACGGCAGTAAAATAGAATATTGTAAGAAGGGAAGTCACAAAATTTATTTGTTAAGTCAATATTCGGAATGGCGACAAACTTTTACAAAATATTCAGATTTCACACTTATAATTACATGTACAATGTGAAAAAACTATAAAAACTGCAACAGGTGACTGTTGTAAAAAGCTACTTTATTAGAAAGCATTAGTAATATTTACGAAAAATAATCAAAGACACTACTATAGGGTTACCTCACTAGCACCTTCCACACAACTGACCTTGAGTAGCAAGCAGGAATAGACATTAGAAGGGTCGGTACAAGTGCACAAACAAAGTGGTTCAGTATCAAAACTAAAGTACGCTCGTAAGAAATATGACAGCTTTCATTTCCAAGGTTAAATTTAAAAACTAAGATCAAGTGGAAACATTACATTTTTTTCTTACGTGAATTGCATAATATTTTACATTTGTTAGAACCATCCTCTAGTGTTAGTTCTAGTTGTTGGCATTCAGTTTCTGTATGTTATTATTATAACTAACCAGGGCCTTCAACTATACAAAAGGAAAACATTAATGGGTTTGACCAAATTGGTGAATTTTGCTGCTCGTGCCCCATCAACAAACGTGGCAAAGCAAATGCAAAAAGATTATTGTAAACTCTGATAGAGGGATTTGAATCGGGATAGGGGTGCGGTGACCTGGAACCTGATGCATGCACAGAAGGGACAGAATGAATGGTAAAAATTTTTGATATAATAGAGAAAATACAAAAGTTTTAAATTCTAAATTTTTATGAGAAACATAAATGATGAAGACGTCTATGGTCTATTTAATTATAACGTTCCATTTTCTAACCAATTAAAAGCTCTGTTTAAAAGCCTACAAAAACTTGCTTTAATTTCGTCTTTCACAAACAAAATTGATTTATTATAATGTTTTTTGTTAGTGTGTTTTGCTGTATAGAGTTATTGATGGGAAGGCAATATTAATAAGCACAGAAGTATATTTTATTACAATTAATTAGTTTAATTATACTAAATCAATAGATGGTCATATATGAATATAGTTACAGCTGGCTTTCTATAATCCGTATAGTCAAAATTTTTAATATAGTATTGTAAAAATAAACGCCTCATTCATTCATTCAAGATGCTTCTTTAGTCAAATAACTAAATAAGACATTTAATGTTGATTTATTTGTTTAAAGTGTGAAAATTTGTTGAAATGTAACATTATAATACTATTATAAATATATAAGTTGGTTTTTGGGTAAGACCATTACAGTACGGTATGATTTATAAAACCGTAAACAGTAAATTACATTAAGAAGTTTGTAATGCTTGTTCAACGACTAAGTAGACTGAATGGATTGCTACAATTAGTTACACAGTTTAAATTAATTGGGTGGAGTGGAGTGGGATAGTAGGAGCAAGGCTTTGAAAAGTTAATTTATTGCAGAACAATTACAATTTCTGTAGAGTGAAACTATTAAGGGTGCAGCAGATTTTGTATTTACATCCTACTTAAGGCCTTTTCACACCGCGGTCACAGTATATGTCACGTGACAGATGTGCAATTCACACCACCACAGACGTCTGTCAGGTATTGGGACTTCGTTTTAGCTCCGTCAAGTCAGTTCACTTGCTGTCTACATTGAATTTAATGCATTTCTGAGCAATAGATTTTATCTTATTTATAAAAACTATTACCATTTTAAAAAAAACTATGGTTTTATGCTAATTTTGGATGTTGTAGACAATTACCAAGAAATTACGTTTTTAGTTTTTTGTCGATAACTCGGTTAGCCTTTGACCTGCAGAAACTAAAAAAAAGCATTTTGTCTGTTGTTAAAAAATAAAAATATTTTATCTCTTGTACACGTTTTGTAAAGTTGACAGTTTTCAAGATATTCAACCTTAAAAATTTGTACGGCCGCCATTTAAAAAAATATAAAAATAAATTCTTTGTGTTTGGTACACTTGTAAACCTTAACATGCAAAATACTTGTTCCAAATTTGTACTCGATATCTCATCTATTTCTGGAGTTACAATGAGTTTTTGTCAAAAAACAAAATGGCGGATTGTGGCTAAACTAAGCCGAATTCGAAAAATGTTACTGAACATTTTTTTATTTATTTCAATGAATACAATACGATCCTATATAGCCCGCTACGGTTTTTAGGGACACCTTGTGTATATATATTTCCTGTCTGTAGCATGATTTTTTTTATATTATGTACATTATTTTAAACTTATTCTATATAAAAATAATGCCAATTTGTATTTAAACATGATTGTTTTTTTTTAATGCTAATATTAATATTGATGTAAGCGTAATAAATATTATTAAACTACATACGATTGACTATTCTGGAAGGATATTATGAAAATAACTGTTTATAACATACCATGATGAAATCAAATAAATATTACATTGCTGCCTAGTGCCTATACATAAAGTTTTTTTTAGCTTAAACTAGTACAAAAAAGAACTACTTACTATTTTGACACAGTTCCTCTGCTATTTCGCATTCGGGAAGCCACAGACGTCAACAGATGTTTTGAAAAGATTGCTCTCAGAGCGATCCCGCAGATTAGTCTGTCGCGTCTGTAGATCTCTGCGAGGTCGGTATGAATTGTATCATTTGAAACTATGGAAACAGATCTTTTGAAAAATCTGACAAGTGACAGTGTGACCGCGGTGTGAAAAGGCCTTTAGAATCTCTAAGTAAACTGACATTACTACCAAATAATTAAATTAAATGTCAATGATGTATCACAAATCTATATATATTTAATGTTAAGGAATCAATACCCAGTGGGAACAATACTAGCTTTAAGGCCTAAATATAATATAATGTCACTAAGAATTTATGTGAACGTACAAAAAACCTCAATAAAATTGTAGCTTAAAATAAATTGTTAAGGCTTAAAATGAAAAAAAATCTGTACAACACAATCATGTGAGTTTTATTTCAATCCATATGTACATAAATTTATTATAATCTATATCCACTAGCACCTTTACCAAATAAAAGTTTGACAAACTACACTAAATTACAGGAGGATTTAAAATAGGTTAAAGCTACTGAACAATACACATACATAGAAATGTTATTGTTTGACAATCTAATTTAAAACAAATATAGAAATATTTGGAATGGTTATTTACAAGTCTTTAGCCAAGTTTAACCAAAATTATCAAATTAAAAACCAACATAAGTTAAATGATACTCTTTGACATTCTTGTATTTATAAGCACACATTTCAACTTTACATCTAAAAGTTATCAAATTAAATGGAAACTATTCCACTTCTTGGAATCCCAATTTCATGAGCATTTTCATAATTTAAAGGAAAAATCAACAAAATGTATTATGTGTATTAAATAAAACAAACCACATAAAAATAACAGTATGGAGTGAGTAAATAAATATATACATAACAGATGTCAACCGGTTATGCCGATGTACATTTAGTTTTGTGCAAGCAATCTACATCTGTTGTACTTGAATTTGTGTTTCACTCGCTGTTTTTAATTTTTTTGTTCAATAGATCTCAATAGAAATATTTTCATACAAGATAAAGCTAAAAGCCATAATATACTTGTTCACCAAAAGTGGTAAAATAAGAATAAACGTATATTTATAAATAATATACTTTCAAATAAGTGTTTATGATGTACCATGTTTTATTAATTAGCACGGATGACATAATATGAACAAGAACTGACTTCAGATATATAATCCTTAAAACGGACAGTAAATATGTCAAACATCCCAAAGAGATGACATAACAAATTGATATTATGTATTATTTCCTAATTTGAATACTTTATTGTTGAAACATGTTCCATGTATTAAGAGGTTAAAAAAGCAAATCTTCATCCCCTTCATCTAACATGTTGTTACTTTCGTCTTGAAGTCGTTGATCTTTTAACAACGCGATGGCTGCTTCTTTTTTCTGCCGTATGATACGTTTTTTATCTTGTATCTTCTTCAACCTGCAAATATTATATTAGTTATCAAATAAAATATTTCCAAAAAAGTCTACCGGACCATTAAAATGTAGGCCTAATTAAAAGTTGTAATTTTTTGATAAAAATAATTTTGGGATGTAACTTTTGAAGTATATTTGTGACTCACATAAATTATATTTCTACAAGGGACTACTATATTCTACAAAAAATTAATGACTCGCACTCTTAGACATTTGAACTTTTTTGAAAATAATTTGTCTTAACAAGTTTCTCTTTACAGTGATATTATACAACTACAGAATATAGTGTAAACATAGGCCTAATAACTTTGAAAAATCTAATTTATAGTTGATTGCTACTCATCGAAGTCAAAATGCTCTTAACTCATCATTTCTACTTTGTTCATTTTGTTTACTTAAATATTGTAAGAAAATTTTGCAAAACCTACAACGGTTCAAATTACATTAACTATGAAATTCCAATAGCCTACACTTTGTAAATAAAATATTTAACCTAGAATAATCATCCTATCACATGTAACAATTCAAAATATTAATTTCAAATAATAGTAAATCGACCAAATAAGAAATCACGTCATTTAAAATTAAACACTCATGAGAGAGAGACAAAAAAACCTTCGAAGGAATTCCATTCATTTACAATCAACGCTAACAACATCTATCGGCCATGATTGCAAACATCGAATTAGCAAATAATATCTCCAAATACCCGACCTTCGACAACATATTTAACAATTAAAATTACTTCCCGACCTTGTATCTATATCTTTCCTACATCAAAATATTTCTAAATTAATCAACCAATCCATCAAAATTATATCACACAAATAACCAAACGATCAAACAAAATTCATATTTCAAATCCGACAGAAAATAGGCCAGTCTGTAAAAGGCTAGGCCAAAATAAATAAGAAATAAAAATTTTGATTGCAAAGAAACTTAAGTTTCAAATTAAAAAATGAACACGACCGTCGTATAGAACGGAACATTTTACATACAAAATGTCTTTGACAAAAATTCAGAAGAAGTTCCGTTGAGACGATAAAATTAGACAAAGTCAATCTGAAGGACAAATATATGTTTAAAACGAGTCCTCCATGTTTTGCTAGACTCCTCCCACGAAACCCAACGATCGCTGTGATTGGTCTATGAATTCTTGTAACCCATTTTGCAAATGTTAAATGTATCTTTTTAGTAGTAGTTGTTAGATCATAAGAAAATATTGTACAAGGAGCTATTTAGGTATTTTTCTTTAATATATTTATTTTTTAATCAAATTTCTCATTCCTTTTATCACTTTCGTAATTATAAAACCAAATTATTTAATAAATTAATTAAAATTACACAAAAACAACACCCAATATTCAAAAACACATAATTTAATACAACAATCAAATGCCCCAGAAGATGTAAAATTCATAAGGCACCAAATACCATTTCCTGAAGGCCTTAGCCAAGCCCAGAATGATTTAAAAAATGTAATTGTTGCTGAGACCTCAAAAAAGGCAGACCTGTTACCAGTTGATCTCTACAACACCAGAAGACCAACGCTGATACTACTAGTACAGATAATGTTCAACGTTAGCCTTATTAACTTTCGGTACAGTGAAGTGCGATATTATTAATCTATAACAATTATCTGTCCACATCACCAGAACAAAACATTAAAACTGGGTGAGATTAATCCAAGCTAATAATCATTTCATTGGTGATATTATTTCCAAAATATTTTTCTTTTAACCACCAAATTTGAAGAACTTCACCTTAAATATTTATACAACCATCATAGACTGTGAATACGAACTGATAAATACATGTCGAACTTTTTATTAAATACTATGTGCTTCCCAATTATTCTACACGCATAAACACCAAAACTCACATCAATTTCCAATTTGTACTAACTACACTTACTATACTTTAATTCCAAATTTTAAAAAAAATCAATTAATCTTGTATATAAGAATCTACGTTTGTTTAATATTAATTGGGAAAAGTCGGCACTAACCCCCCGAGATAAGCTAGGCCTATTGTGCAATTAAGAGACAATTATATCCAACATAGACAAGAGATAATTTATTTCAACTAGCCTGTGTGAATTTGAATTGTATTTTAATTTAATCATTTTAATTAACATTAAATAATCTTTGATATTTGTAAATTTGTGTCTTCCATTCATTCGTTTATCTAATTAAGTCAGGTTTTAGAACCAGACCTAGAGGTGGTGTATTGTAATTTGGCGCACAACGTGACGGCTTTTCCCAATATTACCTTAAATAACTCCTTATTTTAAGTAGATATAAGATTATTGATATAATAATTGTTTTACATAATTTAAGTTTGTTATTTTAGTCAAAATGGAAAATCAACCAGCCCACAACCTCAGATCTAATATAAACCTTACTCAAAGGGCTCGGGAATCGCAAGGCTTGCCTGATATTTATTCGTCCCGCCGAAATGAAGACGTGATAACGGAACAACCACCAGAAATTTTGTTAGGCGAAACAATGGAAGGGTCGCGGATCCCTGATGATAGCAACCGCCGGATGGAAGACGTGTTTGTAGGAGAACAGAGTATAAGGGAAGAAAACAAATTTTTTGACGATCTTATAAGCGAACCAGAGCCGGATAACATAAACTTTAGGGGAAGTCTTGAGCCAGACAATATAAAGTCACCATCGGTTGACAAGCAGCCTGCCTATCTTTACTACACATGTCAAGTAGACGTATGTATGATTCAAATATTACAAACATAAGTATTTAAAATGTAAACGTAGACAATGGTATACAATAAAAACTTGTTTGTTATAATTAAATTATAAGAAGATTGTTAATATTGTATATCAGAAATGTTAGTACAGTAGAGCTGCGGTTATCCGAGATAATGTGGACCAAGGGTATCTCGGATAAGTGAAAACTCGGATATCACTGACTCTGTCAAAAATTGAGAAGGAAATGTAATGTAAACTGGTGAAATCAATGAAAACGTGGACAAATATGTGGAAAAAGGCATCTACTGTATTATCAAATGAAAAACTAAAGTCGAAATACAAAATGATAAAAAGACATACATAGGCTACAGTACATGTTGCAACCCTTCTTATGCTTAAGAGGTGCAAAAAATTACTATGTAGGCCTAAATGAATAAATAAAAATTTTGTTGTTGAAAAATTTTCAAAGTCTAAAATAACTTTATTTTGTATTTAAAAAAAGAATGATATTAATATTACATATCATTAAAATTCAAAAATAGAGAGATGTATTACAAAACCTTTGAAAAATATACAAAATAAGTTTTGAAACGTTGCGCACTGCCCTATCCCAACACTGTCCAGTTCAATTTTCTTGTAGGCCTAAGTTACATTAAAGTTGGAGCTCTTATTCTGTTATTTGTTTATTTATAGTTGTTTAAGTGCAGGTAATAAAAGAAAACACTCGCTTACGTGTATATCCAGTTGAAACACTTGCCTCCATAACGCGTACCAACCTCGTTCTATCCACTCTCCACCTTATTTTTCTTTTTCTCAAAAAGAAAGAACTATTTCACTTTATTTATTGGCAATCATATGCCAAAACACCTTCTTATCCACAAATACAATTCTTTATATTCAACATAACGCACAAAAAGATTTACTTTCAATATATAGCCAACTTGGCAAAAGACGTCTTTCCTCCATAACGAACGACTCAGAAGTGCGTACCCACGCTAAAAGCCGACTGTTCCATGCACCGGACACACTTGCTACTGCACATTTTCTTTAATAGGTTTCATACACCATGTTTTACTAAAAATAGTTTTACTATTGCTTTTTTTATTGTAATATTCTGATTTAAATTGTTCTTTTTTCTATTTTTTATTTTTATAGACATCACAACTTTGGGTGTGCTCACTCACTGGAACTGTTCTATTTCGTTGTAGGCCTCTGCCATTCCCATTAAATTGAATTATGTTGTATAAACTAATTATTAATTTTTCTTTATAAAAAATGTCTTATTAGTTGTTATCAAATCAAAACCAAAGTTAATACATTAATTATGCAGTTTTCTAGTTATTTTACTGTTATTACTGTTGAATATTTATAATAAAAACATCTCAATTTACAAAATGACTCTAATTATAATTTTCCAAAACCTACTGTACACCTCTCTTGTTATTTTCCGATCTCAGGGAGAGCTCATGTTACAATGTTCCAGATAAAAAATGATTACAAGTCCATAAGTGCTTTCTGTTTAACGGAACTCGTTCGTTTGAAAACTAAGCAAACGATGTGCATTATGACACACGCAACGCTTTAAGAGCGAGTGTTTACTTGATACTGAATCAAACTACTGTATACACAAAAACTAAAAGAGAAGTGTGAGAGGAGGGTAAGCCGGATAGGATAGAAATTATACACAATAGAAGCAGGAAGCAGGTGCAAGATAAGAAATGATGACATCACCATCGCATAAACAATAATCACAGACGTTTATCGAATCTTACTACTCTACTAAGTGTATCCGACTCCCTGATTGTTATTATTCGTTGTTCAAGTCATTTAATTGATTGTTTATTTAGTTCACTACTTATAGATAAATTATTTAAGTTTTAAAAAAAAATCTTTTGTTCTCTTGAATAAACAGTAGTTGTACTGGTCAAAATACCTTAACCCTAGATCTGGCATGGTTAAAGCTAAAATTGGCCAGCCCGTTTTTAGCGTTTTGCAAGCATATTTTTAAAAATTTGCCAAAAATAGTAAATGAACCCCAATCCAAAAGTGTTCAGTATCTTTTTTGTAGAAGAAACTTCAAAGAATTCAAATATGCCACTAAAAATTAGTTTATTTTGAAATAGTAAAAGTTATTAGCTCAAGAAACAAAAAGTGTTCAGTAACGAAAGGAAAAAGTTCAACTTTAGGCCTACATAACAAGTAGTAAACATTTTTTGTATTTTCATCGTAAGCGTAAAAAAGTTTCGTAATTTAGTTCTAAATAGAACTGTATAAAAACATTTATCAATTTCAAATTTTTTATTTTGAAAAAAAAAAACAGTTTTTATGTTCCAAGTACACGACTGGTAACAAACCTAGGCCTAGATTGTAACGTCATTTACTAATATATGCTTTGCCCAAAAATGAAATATTATTATAACAAAGTGTAGAGGATAAATCAAAGAAAAGAACGGTGTACATGTCTTTCCTTAGTTCATAAAAGTGTTTGAGTTATATTTATTTGAATAACAAAATGACATCAATCTAATGACATTTTGCCGTCGATAAAGGTCGGACAATAAAGGTGCGTTGAATAACGTGGGAACAAGACGGAGCGGACGGTCACAACAGACCGCTCTAATTATGTACCTTTCACTGCTGTCTAGACAAATAAAAAACTGGTTATTTGTAGTTTTCTTCCCACCGTTAGAAAGATCAAACTGTTCTCTACAAAATGGTGTAAAGAAATCTGTAAAAACATAAGGCAGTGCCTTCTTAATATCGATTGACAAAATGGGCTTTTTCATTGGTTGAGAAACGTCCAATCGCAAGGGTTTACAGTAATTCTTGAATGAAATAGTAATTTTACAGTGACATCTGATTGGAAGACGCCAACAGAAAGATAAAATCATGACGAATCCATTGGTATCGTTATAATTGCCAAAGAAATATTAGTGTAGACGGTCTTAAACGTTGAAGAAGTGGGAAATAACAGTACAATTGTATGCAAATTTCTCGCACGGAAAGAGCTGTAGACCGATGTGCATATTTTAAAACGATGATTACGTATGTAAATATACGTTTTACGAAAAAGTTGTAAATACAAAAATTAAAGTTTAATTCATTTCCTTTCCAATGGTGCCAGTTTTATTACGATTGGATGATTCTAAGTGGGTTGAATTATCGATTATGCAAATATACGCACATTTTCGCAAATGTGTGAAATTGTTGTGTTCTGCGCCTGAGAGAGGGTCATGCATGACTTTCTGCCAGTTCCAGAGTTAAAACGTAAAAAATCCTAATCCTATTTGATGATTAGCAAAGCATAGGAATTACTGTATTGTAGCCTACAGTACTGTATTTAATAATGATTAAAAACTGTGATTTTTATTTACCGGAACCATTTTTTACGAAACATTATGTGACTAATATAAGTACAGTGCAGTAGATTTGGCGCTGTATGCGGATTTCACTTTGCGCGGTTACTTTAACGCATGCGTCTACCGCAAACCGAAATTTTTTATTTTTGTTTTACTACCTCTGTTAACCCGGAACTCTATTAGTCAGGGCTGGGATAACCGCGGCTCTACTGTATGTATTTAGCAAAAACCAATGTTAGAATTGACACATTATAAATTAAGAGAGATGACAACCAAAGTTAAAGAAATTTTAAACCCAAAAGCTATTTTATTATATTCGGTATATTTAATTTAATTCATTTTATTTAAATAATATTTTGGTGTCTGAGAATCAGCAGAACCAGATAAAAATTACCATATCAAATAATTGTCTATAAAAAAATGCATTAATCAAAACATTATTAAGAATCGTATGTACTATTTTGATTAACGGTGTTCCGACTCAATTTCCATTCATAAAACTACTCACTAAAAGCAACTCGTAAACCAATGCGCAGACCTTCAACCAATCAGAACGCAAGATGCTGACAATGATGGACCCCGCCAGAGGATTAAAAAAACCGAAGCGGTCGTTTCAATTTGAAACAGATGCTATCTTTGAGACAGTTGATACGTGTTTTTATTTTGAAAGTAAAGTGGTAAATTCAGTGGAAATATGAACAGAACTTGGTACATTCTGAAACTATTAACAGTATAGTACCAACAAACAATTTATTTTTACAAATTTCAAGAAAGATAGATTTTAAAGCCAAATTAACAGACACCAACTTTGAAAATTTTAGATAAACTAGTTTAGTAGAATCATGATTGCGAATAATTCAAGTTTGTTCATGGCAAGCCGAGTGCCTACCTCGAGATAATTACTATTAAATTTATTATATTAGAATATAATAAACACTGACTTTCAAATTTGAACTTGTGCAATATAAGACTGAGCTATGGACATTCTTTTCATCAAGAATTATATTATTATTTTGTACTTGTGAAATATTACAACTGTTTTTCTTACAAATAACTTAATTCTGTTATTGTAACAAATTCTATTTTATTTCTCAAATTAAATAAGCTATTTATAAGATTCATTATAAATGGCTTCTAAAGGAGAGGCTCTCTGAGAATATTAATTAAATAACTAAAATATCTTTATATATAATACGTGAAGCCTTTTTTTGTAAACACAACTCCTTCCTTATTTCTGGACCAATTTTAATGTTTGACGTTTCAAAAAATTCGTCTCATTTCGTAGTTTTGCAATAAGGTTTTAGATGTCAAAATTCTTATCCTTAATGGCGTGAGCTAATCTCAAAGGTCGGGTTTTCCCCATAAGATTAACATGGAAAATATTTAAAAACCATTTCTATACAAAACAGCTGTTTATAATAAGAAACAAACTAATCCAGCTGATTTCGTGGATGTAAATAACGATGATTACAGTATTCAGAAGGTTATAAAAACATTTTAATACAAAACATCTGTTTATAATAAGAAACTAACTAATACAGCTGCTTTGTGGAAGTAAATGAATTATTTATTCAAATTATAAAATTTACGAACTAATTTGTTTTGAACATTTAACATTATTTACCATCTTAGTTTTGAGGTTATTATTTATAACTTTTTTGTTAGGTTTTTGATTAAGTGTAGACCTGAGCCTTACTGGTTCTTTTAACCTTTATTATTACTGCTGTTATAAAATATAAGAAATAATTTGATTTGAACATTTAACATTATTTACCATCTTAGTTTTGAGGTTATTATTAATCCTACACTTTTATTATAAATAAAACATAACATATGTTTTTAGAAGGTCGCACCGGGGGTTGGCGTGCGGAGCACGCAGGGGTCTCCCCTAGTATTAAATTAAAAGAGGATTTAGAAAAGATTCTAATAATATCGAAATAAGGGTAAATGTAGACTTGCAAAAATTATACAAGTAAAAACTAATAGCTTTAGGAAATAAATTATATTATTACTATTGTGAAACAAAAGCCTGTAAAATTCACTAAAAATTTAGATTTTACAAATTGCAATTTGAAGAATTGTAGTTTAGCATTGTGAAACAGAATAATACAAGTGAAATACTAATAATTTTAGTTTGAAAATTATTGTTAAACGACCCTAAAAGATCAAAACTTAGGTTTTATTCACCAGACTGCTAAATTGATTTTGCAAACTGATGTGATGAATTAGTAAAATTTTGTCAAATCACAGATCAATATTTACCTATAAAACTCTTCACGTTCCAACTCATCAAGCTCCGAGATGATGTATGCAAGAGTTCTTTCAATTCGAGGAATAATCACTGGAATTAAACAAAACAAATTTAAGAAGCAACATTTTAAACTAAATATGGTAGTTAAACGAAATAGATTTCAAAACCTATATTTTTTACATTTTAGCTACTTAAACATACTTTAAACATATTTTTTATATTAAATTTATCATTTAGGCCTAAATCTGACTAAAATTTTTTCATTTAGAGTTATTTTTCACCATTTTTTAAATTTTACAAGTACTGGCCAATAATTTACATTTTATTAATTAATTATTTGGATTCAATTAATGTTAAAAACTGAGTTACCAAAGTTTGAAGTAATCAATTACAGATTAACCTTAATGTTCTATTTTAAATTAACTGGTTGAAGTCAGTGGGTTGAACTAAGATTAACAAGAAAAGTAAGAAATTACCCCCAGCATAATGTAATTTTCAACCAGTTATTATTTTACAACATTACATTATGTTAATATTACACTTAATATTTCTAACATTAACTAATATTTTTGCTTTATCTAAAAACAACCCTAAATTATTGTGGTTAGGACTACACATTTCATAAAATATAAACACTGTCATAACAAAAACTGGGACTTATCAAATATGCAGAGTATTTTTATTACTCACACTACAATACACAAAATTTTAAGAAACGTGAAAAAACTTTTAAAACTATTATGGGGAAAGAACAGAACTGTCTATTCTAGATTACACCCTTGATTTTAACGAATGAATGATTGAAATCTGTTTTATCCAGATCACTATTCTCTTAACTAAAGTACACTTTAGTAAACAATAACGTTCTGATTTGACACAAACCTAAACTTCACTCGATTACAAAACAACGATGTAGCCCTACCTCAATCAGTTTAAAACACAACTGAGAAATTAAATGATTGATATTTAACAAAAAGTATCTACTCTCCTGAATGTCAAAACATTTTAGCACACCTAAAACAAGAAGGGAAATTATTGACGAATCATAAGGTCACCCTACTGCAAGTGCCTATCACACGTTTATTCTATTACTCAATTCATACTGTACACAAACTGTCTGCAAACCATGTAAAGCTATTCCGAACAGAGTTCAGAAAAAAATACAGGAGAAATTAAAAAGATGTTTCTGAAAAACATACATTTATTGTTATACAAAGAAGTTAAATAGAGACATACATTGAGCCTAAGTTTGATGAAAACTCCTGAAACCAAATTGGAATGAAAGCGGGTTTTGTTTCCTTCACGTGTTCCATGCGTTTTGCGGTAAGGAAGCTACCGAAACAAGCGTGGTGAAACGGATACCGAGTCCGTCAGAAAGAAGGAAGGATTAGATACAACAGCTAGGCACTAGTAGGGTTCTTGCCACCTGCCAGTTTTTCTCCGTTTTTCTCTTCTGTTTTCGTTATCTCGAAGGAATGTTTTTTTAAGACAATGGGGTACTAACGGACAGACTGTGGATGACAAAACGGACAGTTCGAACAACCTATCCCCAAAGGAAGATAAAAACAGATGGTGTCAACTTACACTAAGGTGAGGTCAAGAGCATTTGCCGCCACTAAGTGTGATATGAGTTCAGTTTGAGCGTTCACCTCCTCCGAGCCGATCAACACTGTATAGAA
Organism: Philaenus spumarius; assembly: GCA_018207615.1. Lineage (NCBI taxonomy): Eukaryota > Metazoa > Arthropoda > Insecta > Hemiptera > Aphrophoridae > Philaenus > Philaenus spumarius. Next base: position 197,354 of record JAGFPH010001286.1, read on the forward strand.
CTGACACTAGCAGATGTCCCCGCACTTAATTTACGTTTTAACAAGTCAATTCATTGATATTATTCACAAAGTCCGCCTATTCCGAATTCCCACTAAATCGAACAGTGTTCGGTCCCAATTAGTTTCAAATAGCGGGACTCTAATGTATTTGGCAAACATGAGAATCTATTTCATTCATATAAACAAACACTATTTGGGATTTTTAATTGTGAACCAAATATAATCAATTTCTTTATATGTTTGTTTGTTTTTTACTCACCGTGCTCAATAGCGTTAACTCTCCGATTTGTCACTTTAATAACTTCATCAAGCGTGACGAAAGAAGTTTGAAGAGATGCGAGTTCTACTAGAAGTTTGACAGCACTTTGGAAATTTTTCTTCAGCTTAGCCAGCTGTTGACCGCCTCTAGCAAGACCTGCCAACTCGTAAGTATCTGTACCATCTTGGTAACTTTCAAACACAGGTAACGTTACACCTGGAATACAAATGATAAGCCTTAAATCAAATTGTTTTTAAGCTAAAGAGTTAGATAACCTGCAAGGAATACACTGTAGCAAATATCTCAAACTTGAAAATAATGACTTACGAGGAGTTAGGTAATATTTAAAGTACTGCTTATTTAGGGGTCACTTTTACGCCAAGTTTATGTTTTAAATTGCATGTTAGGGATAGAACCTCAACAGCAAAATATGCATTGAATACTACCTGGAAGGCTTTTATTGCCAAAAATAATATTCCACTGTCTGCTAAACAGGCCGTATTTGAAGCGGCATGTAAAACAGTTGTTACGTATGGAGCTCAGGTCTGGGGTTACAATAACATTACAGAATTAGAAAGCTTTCAGCGTTTTTTCTTAAAGAAGCTCTTGCTCTCCCTAGTAATACACCAAATTATATATTATATTTAGAGACAGGGGCTAAGCTGTTACATCTGCAACTTTTGAAATGTAATTTTATATACATAAGAAGGACATAAGAAGGATACCGGATGACAGGCTACCAAAAAAACTATCGAAGCTGATTTTACGGGAAAAAATTTCATGGGCAAAATTTTGGGGGGAATTGGGAGAAAGTTGTGGCTATGAAGGGGATTTTTTAAAGGTTTTTGAGGATAAGCGGTGGGGACAGACTTTAGGCAGTCTACTTGAGAAATTAGATATGAGGTCCAAGAGCATTTGGTGCGATCGGGTTAATAGGTCCCAATTTCATAATATTTATAGTAAATTAAATTTATCACTAGGACAAGCAGGATACATAAGTGATAGGTTTTCGAGAGTTATTATCAGCATAATATTTAAAGCAAGGAGCGCCATGTTACCTCTCAATTATAGACCGGAAAGGGAGGACAATAAAAGGAAGTGTTCTATGTGTAATTCTAATTGGGAGGAAAATATTGTACATTTTTTGGGCAGATGTCTGATTGTAGGAGAAATTAGGAAAAGTTGTTTTGGAAATAGGGTTCTGGATGTGGAAAGAATAATATTTTAAATGGTGAAAATTGGTCAGGGCTGGTGAATTTTGTACGTCGAGCACTTAAGCTTAGGCAGGAATTTATTTTTGAATTTAATTTTTAGCAAATTAATGCCGATATTATCGGTAGTAGCTTCTTACCTTATCTCTTTTATATTCACAACCTGCAGTAGTATTTCAAATGTATGGGTTTAAAATGTGTTTTTAGTTTGATGTTTTACATTTATTTGTTACTAAATATTCAGATTTTGTATTATTGTTTTTATTTGGTCAATGTGTATATTTTGTTGTTCATATAGTTTTGGATCTTTTAACTTTGTAATTTAGTATAATTTAATCTATTAAAGTTGCCTACCTGGTGGACGACCTTTAAATGGTCATGCCATAAAATGTGATATTATTTTGGTTACTGTAGTTATTAGTTTTGTTTCTTTATATGTATTATTAAATTTGGATATTGTTATTTTGTTTCTTTCATTATGTAAATAAGTATTTAATAGTATTTTTTGTAAACTTGAAAAATGTTTGTAATAATAAACACACTTTTATTATTATTATTACTGCTTATTTGTGCTTAGCTATTGCAATTTTAGCCGTCACACCATTGTAAAACAAAATAATAATCAGATGATTTTATTTAACGACCAATTAAAAAACAACAAACTGACATACGTAATACAATTTAACATTTGAACTGTATGATATCTATCCTAAAAACTTATAATAAATGGCGTACATAAGTAATTCACATAATGAAATTAAACATTAGGCCTATAATTGAGATTTATGTACCTATAACTTTCCACTGACAATTTGTTTGCAGTTGTGAATCAAGTATACTAGTTTAAGTTAACAGTGAATTCCAATGCTCAACAGAGTTAATTTAGATCTGTAAAAATATTTTAGACATAATATACTAACAAATCCGGTAATGTGTGTATCCTGTAATCCATTTGGATACTACTTTAGATTGTTTGACAGAGTGAAAATTAAGGTAAATAACCTATAACATATTCACTGAAATATGTCCTGTATATTTTATTTTAGAGATTTTTTTTAACACAGATAAGTTGTGATAAAAGCGGAAAAAGTCACAAACAAATTTATACAACTGATCATTTTCAATTGAATTAAAATCTGAAAAACTATTATTTTTAAAGCACTCAAAGCTTCAATTGATAAATTGACCGGAAATGGAGTCCCAGTTTGCTGACTCTATGTTTGGCATGAATAAAATGCCCAAAATAATTTATGTTCAATTTAGATTGAAAGAAAACAATGTTTTTTTTTTTTTTGAAGACTTAATATGAGTGTATAAATCAGGCATAAGCAGGTTTTCTCCTTGTAGTTTTAAATTAAGGTCATTCATATGTTTAGTTAAATCTGTTTAAATAATTTAAAAAATGTTTGATAATTGCTCATAGCGAAAAAAAATTAATTTTTACTTTTCCACAGTTAAGCCAGTGTACTGCAGTATAATATGGTTAGTCAATTTCTCCAATACACTCACAGAAAATTAATGATAATTTAGAGGATGTGTTCTGATACAATTAACAGCTGACACGACTGGCTTTAACCCTCCAAGTGGCATGGTTAAAGCTAAAATTTAAAAGCCTGTTTTTAGCGTTTTGCAAGCATATTTTTAAAAATTCGCCAAAAATAGTAAATGAACTCCAATCCAAAAGTGTTCCATAGCTTTTTTGTAGAAGATACTTCAAAGAATTCAAATATGCCACTAAAAATTAGTTTCTTTTGAAATTGTAAAAGTTATTAGCTTAGAAATCAAAAAATGTTTAGTAACGGAAGAAAAAAAACAATTTTATGCCTACATAAAAAATAGTAAGACATTTTTGTATTTTTTTTTCAAAATACACAAAAGTTTTAAAATTTTGTTCTAAATAGAAATATGTAAAAATATATTTCAATTTCACAATTGTTTAGTTCAAAATAACACTTTGAATGTTTTTACTACATAACCTGCAAATCAGACTAAGTTCAAAGCGAATAGGCCTAAAAAATTTTTACTTCAAACAATGTTTTTTTTTATACCAAAAATTCGAGAATGAAATGTAGAATCGAATAGAAATCTACAAAGTTTTAAATAACTTTACATTTTGTAATGAAAAATCAAAATATCAAAGCAGCAATTTGACTAAAACCTTATTTCTAGGCTAAAAACCTAATGTTATTTCTTCACTTACCGTATTAAGAGAACACTGTTATAAGCCTAATTTCAATCAAACACAATCTACACTTGTTTATTTATAACTAAAACACAATATAACACTATTTTATAAACTATAAACACTTTCAATTCACTAAAATATCAAGACCAATAAAACTTACAGTGAACCCTTTGAGATCAGAGTGTAAAATGGTTTTTAGGCTATAGACCGCTTCATTTACATTATGTCTGTGCCAATTAAATTTCACCTAAATTATTTGAACTGAACATAGATTAAACGTTGAATTTTCTCTTTAAAACAGTATATTAAACATCTTATGAATAAATCGATTTCTGATAGTAAAACTCGATTTACAAAATGCTTCCTTATTGGCCCAATCTTAGACCAATAAAAGCCTTTATTCTAAATTCTAGATCTCATAAACTAATCTAGTCGCAGATGATTTAAAAATACCACTTGAAAGATAAAAGTCTAATGAATCCAATGCTGTGAAGATCTTTGTGACAATTGATAACTGTGAGGAGTTGCAGACCATTGAAAATGATGAAGTTTTTACGTCCTTAACATCGCGATGTCGCACGGAAAACAACTGTTTGACATTCTACAATATTGAAACGATGATTACGTATGTAAATATACGTTTTACAAAAACGTTTTAGATACAAAAATTAAAGTTTAATTCATTTGCTTTCCAACGGTGCCGGTTTTATTACGATTGAATAATTCTAAGTGAATTAATTAATCAAAAATGCAAATGTATGCAAATTCTCGCTAATTGTCGAAATAGCTGCATCTTGAGCCTGAGAGATCGTCACTTTGGGCAGTCTGCCACTGGGAGGGTTAAAACTCCTGACATATCCAAGAATTTTCAGCACAAAGACTGTTGATGAATGTTGAAGCTTTGAACCACTGACATTTCCTACGGCCTTTGATACAAGAGCAACGACACCTTTATTTTTCCCACACGTTTGCGCCATCATCAAGTTTTTCCATTGAAGATTGTTTTTCTGAACAGCATTTTCAATTCCTTTAAAAATATCTTCTCCAGACGTCATGCCGTGAATGCTATAAACATTCTTATACACTCCATAATGTTTATCTATCTCTTGAATAAAAATTTACACCTGAGCAGTCTCTGAAAAATCTGTTGACCAGACACATTGCTTCTGCTACTGCAATCCTTAATTAATTTGCCACCATTAAATGGCTTTCCAATGTTTCACTATTGAATGAGCCACGCAGAAACTAGCATGAGTTGCTGTTTCTTCTTCACCTTTTACTTTCTTAAACAACAATTTCTGAGATTGAAACCAGTGTTCCAAAGATTCACATTTTTCTAATCGTAGGCTTCCTGTAAATTTGGAGCATTTTCTGAGAATTTTTAGTCTCACTATGACGTTTTCAGAGTCGGGAAAGTTAGTCTAATAAAGTAACTGCTAGAAGTTAGAGTTAGTCGATCAAAAAAATAACTGAGTAGAGTTATAAGTTAGCCAGGAAAAATCCTAACTGAATAATGTTAAAAGTTAGTCAGCAAAAAAGTAACTGATTAAAGTTAGAAGTTAGTCTCCAAAAAAAGTAACTAAATAAAGTTATAAGTTGATCGGTTTTTTATTTACTTCAACTAGAAAAAGTAAACAAAATTACATATTGTTATGTTATTTTTAATATTTCCCAGGCATTGTATAGAATGTTTGTGTCAGGTGAAACATTTGTTTTTATTTGCAATTTAAAAAAAAAAAACGAAAAATCTACAAAATGTGCAAAGTACAGTAACATATAAATTATTTTTAGACCAAACAATGGTAACTAGAAATTGCAAAACATTAATTTATATAGGCTAGTAGTAAATAACATTTTGACTACTATAAGAAAATAATAACTTATTTACTCCCAAACAAACACTTATAATTTATTAAAGATATAATATTTATAATTTATATAAATTTATAAGGGCTTAGATGCAATTTTAAACTAAGACAATATAATAAATAGGCCTTTATGTAGATTTTTTATAATTTATTTCTAGTAATATTCCTATATATATAAGAAACCATGACTTTAAAAAATATTTTATAAGATCGGAGATCTCTATAAATTGGTTTGAAGACTTTTCAAACCCTCTACGTCCTAAAAAAAAGTCAACACTAAATAGTTTGACATTTATTTACGTGTTCTATTTCTATAATAGTAACGTTACCTACCACGATAAAGTTGTAAGTATTAACTATTTATTTAAAAGTATTAAATTGGAAGCCGATGTAACAGATGCTTTAACTTGCTTGTTCTTCGGCAAACATAAAAGACACTTGAGCGTAACATTGTTACAGTTGCTCTCCCGGTTAATTTGAGTAAACAGTTTACTCAAATTTGGCCACAAAACTTCACTCATTTTAACAAATGATACTGTAGGCCTACTACTAAACAATCTATAACTATCTAAACTTTAAACTATATAAAGGAAATTTCAATTAAACTATAAACAACAGCCAGCACTACAAACAGTTCTACAAAACAGTAAACACTTTCCACACCACTTGGGCAATTAATTGTACAAGATTGAAAGCACAAAAAGTAAGTTAGTACCACAGCGACAACCGGTCTACTGATTGTGCATCTCAACCCCTCTCAAAAACCAAAGTACACATAGCTGATGCGTCAAATGATCTATAAGTAAAAAGAGAAAGTGTGCTCATGATTGTTTGTGACAAAGTCAACAACCTTGCCCCCTCCCCCCAAAATTCTATTCTAGTCCCTTCTTTTCCAGCCCCTCACACAACCTTGAGTTGAGCGTACTTTCCTTATCGCTATTCCGAGAAATCATAATGGGCCAACTCCGACTAAACAAATCCATTGTTCGAGTTTTTGCTGTTTGGTGACCGAAATGGTCCTTTTCAAAATATGCCTTTGCTTATAAATCTAACTCGTTAAAATTTCTATTCGTTACTCATTTTTCTAACTAGTTACAGTTAGAAGTTAATGCTAAAAAAAACTAACGAGTAGAGTTATAAGTTAGTAAAAAAACTAACTAGTTACTCTATTCGTTAGTTTTTATATTCGTTAGTCCCAACTCTGGACGTTTTATATTGTATTCTTTGAGGACTGATATTGTTCGATAAGACAAGATACACATTACCTTATTACTTGACACAATCATGAAAAAATATTGATACCCCCATTGCTCTTTAAATGTTATGAACTAACTACCTTTTGTTTCTTTTCCACATTTATACAAATCAAAACAATAATAGGCACATAACTTCAAATCAAAATAATGTAAATTAATAATATTAACAACACTTTTAATAAAACTAAACACAATCTGTTTTCACTAAGACACTATAGTCTCAAAACACACTAGCTACACTATATACAGTTCTTCAGACCGTATTTGTCACTCGGAATTCATACTTTGGATTTGACCAAATCTCGGTTGTCTTCCGCATCCTCAAGTACTTGAATATTCCAGACAAGTTATCAAGCAGCAGAACTTTCCCAGTACATGCTCTGGCTCTGCTACTCCCCACAAGATGACACTCTACTACTGTAGCTTCGACATGTCCTGCACTTACCTTCTCTATCCTCCAAGGTAACTTCATTACTATACATTTAATATGGTCATAAGTAGCCGTAGCAATAAGTAATGCACAGCATGTGAATCAGCTATCTCTGTTGCAATGACATGTCCTTGATACGTGTCCAACCGGAAGAGGGTCCAACCTCACGCCTTAAGATATTTCACTCATAGGATAGTCCAGAAACAAAAATTTGTGAGAGATTCTAAACGTACGTTGGTATGATGAACTAGCTGGGTTTTGGCCCTTGGGACTTAGTGGAGGAGTCAGTGTGCTCCATAGACTAAAAATTTTGGGGACCCTATAAAGAATGTAAATAAAAAGAAATATCCTTTCCTTTTAACAATATAGTTAGAAACAATGTAGTTTCCTTATATAACAAATAGTTATCATTACGACACATATCTTCAGATATTTATTAAAAATATAAAGGCAGTTTTCATCTAAAATATTACCAGCAACGTTATCCTTCTTTGTTCTGATTTTGATTTGTGCTTTAGTGACGTTCTGGAGTACAACTTGATTGAAATCGCCAGTTGCAAATTTAGCTTCAGCCAATGAGAAGGCAGCTTCTTTCATTACTTCGCCCATCAATGTCTTTGTCTAAAACCAAGGATAATATGAGATTAAGGTTTTTTTAGAAATCACTTAAAATGCTTACAGTTTGACCATGGTTAAAATGGTAACATAAATAATTATATAAAAAATAGAAGTGTCATTAAGCAGAATCTCCATGAACTATCCAATCTGAAGGTTTTTGTGTACGTACAACATTAGTGGTCATACTATGCTATAAGTAATCTTGTTTGCTGTTTAATAAAAAGTATGAGATAAAAACAATCTAAAATGTAATAAGTTTATGTAATACACAAATTTATTTCCTATACTGATCATGTAATTTAAAGAAATGACAATCAATAAAAATGATAGAACAAATAAGCATGTTACTGTAGTATTGTGGTAGGTACCCCTCACCTCGTAAATAATAATAATTAATAATAAAGGGTCCACTAACAGTGGACAAAGTATATTGTATGCTAGAACACACCTTATACTGCTGATCAATCAATTCATAGTTTAACTAAGGGAGGGGGATGCCGATTGAACACATCACGGATGCAATAGCTAGTCTGTGAGTAAACGTGTCCGTGAGTAGACTTAATGTATTAAAGGGGGGGGGGGGGGAATTTTGCTTTTGCTTCATGGCGTTAGGTTAGTTTAGTTTAGAAGGGACCAACAGAGAACTTGTAGAGTTAATGTCAATAAACCGTAGTTGAAACCTCAACAAGTTTTCCGATTATTGAGGAACCCATCCACTGCCTACATCCTGACTTCACCTGTACGTCCGCACGAGGACCGAAAGGTACAATCCGACCAGGAAAAACGCCGCCACAAGGAGCTCGGCATAGGGGAGCCGGACCAGAGGAAGAGGGCCCCGTGACAGTGTCATATTTTGAATTGCTACCATCTAACAAAATAGCTGACTCCTTATATAGTAAACATAACATTTTATTCACTATTTCAAACTCAATGTGCTTCAAAAATATTTGTCAGTGGTATGAGGATGTTTCATGGAACTAATATTGTATGAGAACTGTAGAAAAAGTTAGAATCAGCAATGTAACCTATATAATTAACAGAAGGTTATATGTTATACTAAATAATTACTGCAACAAATATATTATTATTCTGATTACGATGTGTTATTTTTGTAATCTTACATATAAAAATTGATATTGTATATTCAAGATTAATAGACTTCGACACTGTTTGAATTATGACCATGAAAGTTGGCACACATATATTTTTCTTCACGGAGAAAGTTTTTAATGCTATCTACTTAGTTGTTACTCACCATAACATTAACTTCTACAGCCTATCATTCAACCGATCGCCATCAAAATTAGTATACATAAATATTTGAGCACCACAAACAAACTTTTGGAATTCGTGTTTTTACGCATACTGGCACATAGCTGATCATGTATGTAATCGTAAATGGAAAATAGATTGATTTGGACTAAACTCACTACACGTTTTGGGCCAATGAACTGTCAATATTTACCCGATATTTCTTTTATACATTTATTCATATCTGCGAGCAAAGCTCCGGTTGCCCCTGCTAGTTCAATAACAATAAATTTTTTTTTTTTTGGGGTTTAAAGGCGAAAAACCTGGGTGGTTATCATCGCCTGGATAACGAAGAGCATTCATATAATGCTCATACAATCACACACAGGTATAAAATTAAACTTTTAATTTACACACACTACAGACAATACACGATAAAATAACAACGATAACAACAATAATTATACATTAACAACTTGTCACAGGGTTGTAAAGGGCCCTGTAACATAACAATGAATAAAACTCTAATTAAAATAACAAGTAATAAATCGAAACATGGTATTTAAGTTACGTAAATGTATGTTGTTTCAAATGTTTACAATTACATTCAACCGATGGAGGAATGCTAACACCATATTAATGGTTTGGAAGTCATCACCCAGCATCCTCTGAATGCAATTTGGTAGACAAAACCTCTTCTGAACATGTTTCAGCTTTTCACAATCTAAAAGTAGATGTTTAATTGAAAGAAGGTTTAAGCAGTAAGGACAAAGCGACGGATCCCCCCGAAAAGATGTTCAATGAATACTGTGGTGAATTTAAACAATTAGAAACACTGAAGCTTCCCCATTTATTGATAGAGTTATTCTAGTTCCCTGATATAGCCTACATTTTTTTAACCGAGTTACCATCATCGGAAGGTTCTAAATCTAAACTGGAACCGATGACAGTAACTTGGTAACCGAAATGTACATCAGGGAACTAGAATAACTCTATCAATAAATGTTTTTCAGTTTATTTGTGTAGTGTTACTATCCGAACTTGTGGTTGGAGATTCAGTGTTTCTAACTGAATAATAAAAGAAGCAAATTAATTAATTGCATCTGATAGGAATGCTACCACTACTGCAAGAAAACATATATTAAAATTTTTTCTTACCTCAATAATTTTTCCGAGAATAAGACGGAATCGCATCTGCAAAGCATCTGCTTTCTTTTTCAATAGACTGTGACCCTTCTGTGCACCTTTTAGACGCCCCTTCATTAAAGTCTGAGCACTATACAAAAAACAGAATTATTTAGAATTTTTCATTAGTTGTAACAAAAATATTTTATTAAGACATGTAATTTTATAATAATAATAAAACATACATTATTTGAAAAATTATCTTTAACTTATCTTTATTTTGGGGCACAGAAGACCTTATGGTTTAGATGCAGTGGATCCTGTCGGCTAGCCACACAAACCCCTAACAATAATAATATCTTTATTTTAATCTAAAGTACAGAGACATTATCCTCCGGCACCGTAGGCGATAGTGAAATTTAGTTTCTCACATGATCTATCTCCACTCACTTCTGTTCAACCTCTATTCTCTCAAGTATCTTAGGCCCTCCTCTATTTCATGCAGGCACCATTTTCTTGGACTCTTCATTTTAGTGCTTGTATCTAAACATCCTGCACACTATTTCGCAAACTATGGAATTGTATGCAGTATCCTCACTAACTTAGCCTTTCTTACCATATATAAGTAGACCTATTTTAATTCACTATTGTTCAGCAAGTGCCATGTCATATTGTCTTCTTCGGTTAGTCAGACATTTTTCTTCTTTTACTTAATCTCTTTAGGCCCACTTTATGCCATTACACTAGTAACACTGAGAATAGAGTAGCCTAATGCACAGAAATCAGAGACCTGCAGGTAATAAGGCTCCATTTATTCACCGCGGCAGGTCGCAGCAGTCCATCGCTGCGGCCGATCGCTGTCCCAAATTTTCGTGCGGCAAGTCGCTGCGATCGATCGGTGTCGCATGGAGGGGGTAAAAGTGCTGAAAACCACATTCGGCAGTCACTCAAAGAATCCCACAAAGAACGCCTAAACTTAACTTCATCTATAAATCGTTCACTGTTAATATCGGTTAAAACTAACAAAGTCATTTTGTCTTGTATGCCACACAAGTTTTATCAGCTTCAAAACGACACGACCACACGACTACAGTGCGCACAGCCGAATAACAAAGCCACGTGTCGTGACGTTCGAGGTGGCTTGGGTTGGCAGCAATGCGAGGGCGGAAGCGGGCTGCCGGGTGGAATAAACGGTCCTATACAACCCAATGCATATAGGAACCGCTCGCTGCCAGTGATTTCTAAGTGCAGGCGACTGAATTTACAAAACGCTGCGACACTACGCTATTTCTAAGACCGCTCCTTTTTGAATAAAAGTACCTATTTAGGGCAATGCACTTACAAAATTGCTGCGAGAGGCCGCTGCGACCTGCTGCGGTGAATAAAATCAGCCTTAGGCTGGATTCTGTGCAACTGTATTGAAAGTTCCAACAGTAGCAAGCTAGGTGCAATGCTAACTGATAGGGCCTTACAACGATCTCACTATTAACACATCTTTAAATTATTTTAAACCGATACAATAATTAAAAGGGTTTGGCTTAAATGTGATTTGATGTTTTAATCTATCTAGCCTATTATGTAATGATTAGGCTTAGTTGCCGTAATTAATTTACTAATGACAATTATTAAATCACCAATCAGACAAGTTACATTATTTACTCTAAAATTGATAGGTTCAATTCCCAAATAATCGTAATGTTGTTATATAAACCTCTATTGTTATATATTTATTATATTAGGTTTAATAATGTAAACCCAGTTATTTTATAAATGTTATGCTTTCATTATATACCCATATATTACCAAAATGCTTTTGATACATTTATAAATAATTTTTTCTTAGAAACTGTCAAGTTTATAGTTTTTTGTTGGAACAATAATTAATTTTTGTTTTAGTTAAAAAATCTTAAAAAATTTACAAATTTTAACCCTCCAAGTGCTAACGCCACATATGCGATGTATAAAAGTCGTGTTACAGTGCTAACGTCGCATATGCGACGTTTGCGCAACTCATTTTGTAAATGTGTACGACGCCGCTATTTTTAATACAATCTGATACTTATATGTATGGTTGTGTTTGGAAAGAGTCACTGTATTATAGTTCAGAGTTTCATAGCGATATCGACTCAAACAAACCTTCGGCAGAATTTTCAAATCAACTATCTAGTCGTGTAGTACACGTTGATAGACGCTCAGAACTCGGATTTTGTTTGTTTATATACTAGTTGTTATTCATTTTTAGTTTCAGATTAGATCAGTTTATTTTTATTTGTTTTTGTAAATGTTTATTCATTTTTGGAGTAATTATGAGTGAACTTAGCAATACAAGTGCTATTAGAGGTGCGTTTGAAAATAGTGACTTTTAGAGACTTTGAACTGTAAATATTTTTTTCTTCTTTTTTTCTTGTATATTAATGTGTGTGTTATTCCTTTATAACAAATTAAAACCATAAATATTGGGCCTAGACAGTACTTTTATATCTTTAGTGGCAAATCTTTCTTCTTTGTGTAGAAAAGCCATTTTTTTAATAAAAAACAGAGTTTTTTTTATAGACAAAAAGTTTTTTTTACAGTACAGTAGTAGTGTTATGTATATATTCCTATTCACCATAAAATTGTGCAACTTTTGGCTATATTGGATTTTCTACATTACTTTTTTTTACATATTTTGAGTGAGTGGTTTTAGAACACAATTTTTTTTTAATTTCTACTTTGGTCAACAAGAAAAAGGATAAAAATTATAAGGTAAGCCTGTTATAGCTATTTACTGTAAAGAGCATGTAATTGTGATTAAAATGATGTATAGGGTATAGGCCTTCTAAGTCTTATTTTACTTACGGTTAGTGAGTATTTTATAATGATTTTAGTTAGTAAGCATGCACGGAACCAAAAAAACCCTTAGCGCTAAAGAGCAATATAGTCAGCACTTGGAGGGTTAAATATTCTTTGGTTGGTAATCAGACAATTTAAATCAAGTATGTTTTAAAAAGTATCATCCTGCTGCAATGCTTGCTAATGTCACATATAAAAGTAATGTAGGACTGAAATTAAACCGAAAATAAAAGTCAAGATTTTTGTTTAGTTCAAATTTATAAAAAAATTTTAGTGAAAAAACAAACAATAGGCTATTCAGTAGGCTACTTTTTTGTAGAATTTACTAAATATTGTTTTATTGTTTTAATTATATAATGGAGTTCTACCAAGTATGCCTACCGTACCTTCGGTCAATAGTGAAAATCCTATAACATTTTTTAAGCTCCAACAATTTAAAAAACATTAAAACGACACTGTGAACTAATTATGGGCAACATTATATTCAAGCAAAACATAAACATTTTTGATAATCAACAAATTTGTGTTTTCTTATCAATTATTTCATTTTTTTTAATGCTTGTATTTCTGTTATACAAAACAACTTAATTGATGTTACTAACTTATATATGTTTACAAAGTGACTAGAGACTGTAAGTTAGAACTTCAGGCTTTTTTTTTTATTTTCATCGATTAAATACATCAATGTAACAAACATACATTTGGACACTTGTTATACACACATAGGATTGATTCAATGTATCGAATAGTGAACATCGATGTATATCGAATATCCGTAGTTAGTAGTTTAAAGTAAAGTACAGTGAACATTAGTATTTATATACTAATACAGAATTTTATAAAATGAAAATTGTGTGTGTTCCTGTTTTATTATAAACTGTATAGGCCTATGTATTTTATTAAGTTGTAGAAATAGCGTAGTCCGACAATCGTGTTTATTTACGTTTGTATGCGTTTGTCTGATGTCATTGAAAAGATACGTCTAATATTTCCCGAGTTAAAGAAGTTGTCAGTTGAGTTCAAATTTACCTTAAGTGTTTTATTTTCTGCTCATAATTAATTACTTTAAATTTTGTTAATCATAATTTCTGTTTTTATTTATTCAAGACGTTTAGAAATAGAATTGAACATTATAATTAGATCATTTTCTTGTATATATATAACGGAACCTGTGCTGCATCGTATTGTAAACTTTTGCCAAAAAGTCAAATATAGAAAATGTTCAGTTTCATTACGAAAAACATAGATCATCACGAACAAATGTACAGTTACAGGCTATATAACACAGAAAAAGTTATTTTATAACAACAAATATCATGTACCCTAGAATTAGGCTACTGAATAATCAGCTGGGCAGCGCACGGCATTTGGATTTCTTTTCGACCAGTGTACGAACTAACTAGCCTATAATCCAACTATAGATTATTTTACCATAGATTTGTAGGATATAATTTAAAGAATTGATTGGTGTAGCTTTCATCGAGATATAGTTAGGAGATAGGCCAAGCAAATCAACAGCTGAGTAATGTGTCATAAATTAAAACTCTAATCACTTCTCAAATGAGTCGTAATTTACGAGTTCTAGGGTTAAGAACATATTAGGGCTAAGTGCATGAGATTGCATATTAAATAAAATTAAGGCTACTATTTTAGCAAACAGTTTTATTATACTTTTAAGTAAACTAAGAACTAGGCCTAATACTTGTTTGTAATTGTAGCAGTCAATTAAACATTATTTTATGCAAATTCGTATCTATTTTATAAAGAGTCCTTTTAAAAGTAAAGCTCAGGTTTAAATTTAAGTGGTAGTTGTTAGCATGTTGTGTCTTGAAGCAACACTTTACCTCTCTGCAAGATTAGCAGAGGCACAACAAAATCGCAGACTGCACAATTCTTTCTAAAAATTTTCAGTTCTTTTATTTTAGTCATCAGAATACTCCAACTTTCACTTAATAATCTTATTGGAGGCATAAAAATAATGAGGTTACCCATTGATAGGGAGTGACCATAAAACTGAAATGGACTAGCATAAATATTATTAGAAACTAGGCCTAGGCCTAGTAAAATTACGGTGAAAAAACGTGTAGTACATTTAACATGTTTGTTAAAGATTTAACGTTAATACTTACCCTCGGGAAGGAAATATTGCAAGCCTCTCTTTTCCAGACATATTTTTCACAAAAACAAATCAAGTCGAAAGTCAGGTGACAGTGAAGTGAACCAAAAGTGAAGCAGAAGTAGTCAGCTGATTAATTTTCAAGCCCATAGAAGTAATACTTTTTGTATTTTGTTCTGCATAGAGATATAACATTTAGAACGTGCTGAGAAATATAATATCAAAATGGCATCATAAGTCATAGATCAACTTCTTCAGTCTTCAGTTAGAAGACGAATTTACGAGAATTTGATTACTTCTTAAGTGAAAGCAATCAAAGGTGAAAGTTTTCAAAAACTAAATAAAAATTGATACCTCGTATCCGAAGTAAAAATGAAAACGAATTAATAAATTGATAAATATTGATGGCACAACTTCTAATGAAAATTAAAGAACGGACAGGTACATTTAAAAATATAGAAACATCACTATAACACTTTTTTAATATGTATTGAGTATTTTGTATCTCTTGAAAAATAAGATTTTAGCAGTTACGATGTATTAATAACATAATCATTATTGTTAACCCTCGACATATTATATTTTTTAATGTTTTTTTGTGTTAAATCTGTATTGTATTAGTAAAGCTATCTTCTAGTACACCGTCGCAAATTCGAAAACTTCAGATAGTATGGTACGGTACCGTATCGTTTTGCTATATATACAGTACTTTAAAAATACTAAATTGGATATTTTAAAATATTAAAATGCTTTTATTTATAGTATATCAATAACTCGTTTCATATTATTTTTACTAAATGAGTTACAGAATACCTATAACAATATTCATAAGTTCTGTTATTTTACATCATAGTTATTAAATTTATTGTAACTAGTATGATGATGTATAGTATGATGTTTTTAAATATAAATAAATAGTGTGTATCAGTATTTAAAAAATTAAAAATTCAATACTACCTTATATATAAGTATATTTTAATGTCTTATTTTTATATACATACAAAGATAAATACTTTTTAGAGAATAATATTACAACGTAATTGAATTTTTAAATGACATTTCATTGGAATAGTAAATATTTTGTAAAACTTTGTGCTTTGCTTATTATTTAGCTGTGCCTTGTATTGTTTAGTTGCAGGAAGTTCTGTCAAGCAACCTGTTCATTGACAAATATCTGTACTCATTTGAATGTTATGGTGCAATCATAAATTTAAAATAATTATTCTACAATATGACATCACATCATTGTAAACAACAATTAATTATATAGAATTAAGATAAAATAATACTAAGTAATCATTAGGCCTACTTCCCTAAGAATAATACATTTTGTGCTTTATACTACTTAGTATGCATGCAATAATATATATAGGCTACGTACAAATTAATAATTAATTATTGTATAGTGTGTAGGCGCAAAAGACAAGAAACCTATTAAGAAACATTCAAGTTCCATTTTATACTAACAATCACTTCAAAGATGTTTAGGGTACAATACATTCCCTTCCTCTTTATTAGCGAATTTCCATAGGAAAAGTGAGCTATTGCAGTGACCCTTATGGTAAGATCTAAGGTCGGGAGTAGTAAATAAGCACTGATCATGGTCATTAAATGTTATATATATATATACTGTACATATTATATAGTGTTCGCACTCTAGCGGCTAAATTTAAAGTCCGATTTGGGTCAAATTTGGTACGCAAGTTGGTTGTTGGACGAGTTCGTTAGCCAAAAAATCCTACACCCGGAAGTACGTTTTTTGACAGGAAGTAAAATTTTTTGAGATTTTTCCTACTAAAATGAAACGGTTTTAAATTTTTAACTAAAAAAAAAAATTTAGGATATTATTCTGTACATTTTGTTTTTTTTAACGACCTTATAGCTAGCCTGGTTCCCCAAAATCGATCAAAATGTATAAAATACTATTAAAGTACCCGGTTCATATTATCTTATGGTCCAAGGCCCAACGGCCGATTTTGTAATGTGTGAATCAGTCCATAATCCGAGACCGCAAGGCCGAAGGGCAAAATCGCAAAGCTAGTTTTTCCGCTGCGAGTGGAACCAAGAAGTGCGTGAGTCGAAGCTGGAGGCTTAGGTGCAAACAAATTGTACTAATATATTTCATACACAGAGGCAGCTATTCAACGCCTTCATGAGTAGATCAATTTCCCAAATAGTTCTTTGAAACCCTAAAACATCTAGTCCTAAACTTAATTCTGGAAATTCGCTCAACTCACATCAGCGGTTCAGCTGCGTGGTCAAATTATTAACTCCTATACAACCGGCAGACAACACTATAGTGTCGTCTCAGCGAGCCGAGCCAGCACTTTTGTAACTTTGGATTGTATAGAATATAATATTTCACCCACTAAAAATCATTCAATCTCAACAAAACAAAAACCATTAGAAAGGAAATGTTTCAAACTTTAATTTTTGTATTCACAAATGTTTTGTAAAACGTATACTTTTGTATTTTTACTTTTACATCCTTTTAAAATTGTAGTTTTCTAAAAAGCTATGCTTGCGCGTGAAAACACAAAGAAATTCTCATCTTTGTCACTTCTCCAAGGCTCAATATCACTCGACAGAAATATTTTGACAATAATATAAAGATACCTTTGGATTCGTCAAGATTTAAACTTTCTAAAACTGCCTTCCAACCAGACGCCACTCTTATAGTTTCGAAAGTATAAAGGTTTCTGTAAACCCTTGCAATTGAACAGTTTTCAATCAATGAAATAGCACATTTTAGATTCAATATATCTCTTACGATTCGATGTATTTGTGAAGATATGTTTATATCGATTTGTAGAGGAAACTTCAATCTTTCATTTCGTGTAAAGCAAAGCACATTTACTGTAACAGTTTTGTTCGTACAGTCCTGGGAAATACAGACTTTTGTTGAATTCAAAACTCTCTATTCTCACGCTTTGAAAGCAACCGTTACAACGGTCGGTCACACACTATGTTGTGTAGACTACGTTCCCGCGAGGGGTTTCATTTATTTTATCTCATTTTGTGATTCAAGCAAAGCTAAATCAAATACTTTTATGAATCAATAATTTACAAGTAGGCCTATACAGTTCAATTCTTTAATTTATTCTCTACACTTTGTTATAATAATATTTCATTTTTGGGGAAAACATATATTCCTAAATTACTACCGTATTCAAACTAGTTTCGTTAGCAGTCTTGTAGTAGGAACATAAAAACTGGTGTTTTAAAAATAAGAAATTTGAAATTGATATAACTTTTTTACATTTTGAAAAAAATTACTATAAATGTTTACTACTTTTTATGTAGCCTAGGCCTAAAGTTGAACTTTTTCCTTTTGTTACTGAACATTTTTTGTTTCTTGAACTAATAACTTTGTAAATTTTACATCAATCATTTTTTTTTACTGGCATATATCAATTCTTTGAACCTTTCTCTACAAAAAAAGCTACGGAACACTTTTGGATCGGGGTATGTATATATATTTTCTTTATTATTTAAGGGATATAATTACTATATTTGGAGAATTTTTGAAAAAATGCTTGCAAAAGCAAAAAATCCATTTTAATTAACATTGCCGGTTGAAGGGTTAAAAATTTAGGAAGGTAAAATCACAACTTTATTCATTTATTTTTTCAAGATGTTTTATTGTCCTTGAAGAAGGACCTTAATGTTTTCACTGTAAACCGAGGATGACCCTTTATCCAGATGTGAAGTTTGAGAACACACTATTTATAAAACAACAAATCATTCCAAATCCATCCTTACATCAATTTATTGTTGGTGAAAGACAGGCTGATTTAAATACTGCCGTGGCTTTCTAGGCAATCCCATCTCCCAGAGGCTTACTTTTGGAAGTCTGTTCGATGTGTAAGCTTAAAAAACTATTATCAGGATCAGCCTGAAACTTCTTTACTACATACACTTCAGGCCCAGGTTTTAAGTCCTTGGCTAAAGCTCTTAGGTCAGAGAAATTAATTTTCTTTAATCTCGTATCAACTTTAGATATAAATTCAACTTCTTATAGTACTTTTTTAAATCTTTTACCTAACTCTTGTAATTAATTTATTTTTAGAGAGTTTGAATTTTGTGTGGTTCATACCTTCAGTTTTGTTATGATCAAACCCCGTTCCAAAGAAATAACTCTTCTACATGTAACGTATTGGTGTGCAGTTTTATCTTTTGTTGCCTGTTCTATGACGTAGCAAAAAAATTCCTTTGGCTACTAAAAGCTATTGAGCAGAAATCATCTGAAGGCCAGAAGCAAACTTCAAAAGAATTGGTTTAACTCTTCAGCTTATCAGCAAAAACCGTTCTTTCACATACAGTGTTGAGTTCCAACGGATTGGGACTTCTTACCCTTTTTGAAATATTTCTTACTAGTTCTAAAATAGTTTTTTTCTGAAATGCTCTGATCTTTTTGCGATTCATGCAGCATGTCAGAAGCGTTGACACTTTGCTTAAAAAATATAAAGACTTGTATGTATATTTTGTATTTCTATAATTAAATCAGAATCTGATAAAAACAATATTAACGCTGATCTCAATTCGGGTGTCGTTTAAAATAATTACAGTTACACTGGCTCGTCAAAGACACAATATTTTTTTGGTTTTTTATGTTGACTAACGACAGTAACAACTTTGTAAATAGGCTACATAAAAATAAAATACAGTACATTAGTTATCTATGATGTACTGGAATCAACGGAATGAGTGAGTATTTTTTCCCTTGAAATATATTTACTACAAAAACCTAAATTAGTACAAAATTAGTAGTATTAATTCTACCCTCAGACAGGGGCACAAATATAAATACATCACACACACCCATTTTTGGTCACCTACGTGCATGCACAGCAATCTGAGTTCAGAAATGGGAAGGTAAACTAAAGGGTGAGAGGGACCAGAGGGGAAGTTCTGTTGCTTATCCTGCTTCAGGACCCCAAAGGTTGCTAATCCAGCATTGATACCCCGATTGCGCATGACCTATTCCGCCAACTCAACACATCGGGATAGTGCTGCTTGTAATGTGCAAAGCTGGCACCGTACCGTGATTTTGTTGTTTATTCTGTAGCCGTCAGTTCTGATTTTTTGTTTGTGTTTAAGAATTTGCAATTTTGTTGTGAAACTATTTTCTTTTTCAAGTTAAAACCTAGTGATAAAATGACTGGTCAGCGATGTGCAGTGGCAATTTGAAACAACAGCCCCGTAAAAACAAATAAGTTGCCTCCAAGATAGTTCTAAAGTCGGATGTAGTTCCATCTATCAAACTAGATTTAAAACAAAAATATAGTGTATGTCAAACCGGAAATAAAGCGAGAGCAACCCTCATTAAGAGTAGTGAAAGAAAAAAACTTGTGGAAACACTTGTTAACAAAGTAAATGTAGAAAATACAATAACTACAGAAATTGACACGTTGTCAATTGCATTAAACGTTAATGAAACTTTAACTAAAGAAATATGTAACCTCAGAGATCAGATTAAGCTCTTACAACAGAAAATTGTCTTCGATCCAGCCCAGGTGAGTAAACTGAAAAAAGAAATTCAAAATTTAAAAAGAAAAAGTAGATAATAAAACCTCTTTAACTTTGAGAAAATGCACAAAGTTTTAACACCAATGTTTACTTCTAACCAGATTTGTACCAAATATTACTTGATTTGAAGAAATATGTTGCTTGGACATGTGAAGAAATATCGTTAACATTTATTTAAGTTATCTAAGCAAGCGTTGATTTTTGTTTTTAAAAAAAAATTGAAAATACCGTTGCCCAGGGTTTATTAAATAACTCTTTAACTTTGGGTGTCAGGTTTTGAAATCAAGTAAGGATTGCTGGAAACTGTTTTTAAATATCTTATCTTGAAGCTGATAAGGCTACACTTAAGATGTTGAACATATTGTAGTACAGTAAGACCTCGATAATCCGGCACTCGATAGTTCGACATCCACCATCTTGAAAATTGGCAGTTTTTGTAATTATTGAGTGATTTAGGCACTATCTGTTGGCTCTGCATCCATCAAAAACCGTGTGTAAAAATCTACTGCTCAATAAACTTGTCCAAAACAAACATTTCAATCAACATTTCTCCTAAAAATCGAACCGATTCAAAACAATGTGCTGTCGTCGTCCTTTAAAAACGTTTCCGGTTAAAGGGACCGTTTAACAATTTAATTGCTGACAGTATTTTGTTGAACGTATTCCACTTAATGAAGATTTTTTGAACAAATTGAAGTCTTTGGAAAAAGATACATTGAATTTCTTGTAAATAGTTGTTGGATTTAAAGCCGCTTTACACAGTTTGGAAGTGAAAGGGGTTCGAAGAATTTATGACAGGCTGGAGTAAAAATAGCAAACCCCCACCACGAACTGTCTAACAGAAGCCAAAAACAAAGGGGAATGGAGCCGTCCCTACCAGAGTCCCATCAGTTAGCAGCAATCTCTCTACGCAGTTATTGTTACGTAGTTTCAACGTGTAATTTATGTGTCAACTCTATATATACGTTTGTGTATATATACTTTTGTAGACTTCGATAATCCGGCATCACCGGATCCCCGAGCGTGCCAGATTTTCGAGGTCTTACTGTATTTCGGTTTAATGAAATAAAAGTAAAAAAATTATTTGAATATGACCAAAGAACAAAGAGTGATCAAATTATAGGTCCACACTTAAACATGCAAATTATTTCTGCTCGTGGATTGTTTTCAAAGTGGAAACAGCCACTTTATCTTAATTTTGATACCCAAGTAACAAAGGAAACCCTTACAAAAATCATTGGAAAACTTAAAGGAAACGGGTTACACTGTAAAAGCTTGTGTAAGTGATATGGGAGGAGGAAACAGGGTTTGTAGAAACAGCTTGAGATAAGCACTCAAAAAACATTTTCCAACACCTCTACTGAGGATAAGGTGTATATGTTTGCTGACACACCGCACTTACTAAACCTGATTCGTAACTGGTTTTTGGACACTGGTTTTACATTTTCATATGGTAGAGTTGTGAGTAAGGAACCAGTTGCACAATTAATAAAAGTAGAAGAAACCCAAGAGTTAAGAATATGCCACAAGCTTTCAAAAAGCCATTTAATATGCACAAGAATATGATGCCACTTAACCATTCAAACTACCAGATATTTTATAGAGCTCACTCTATTTTATTTTGTATTTGGTTTGAACTCTTGCTGCCCTAAAAAATATTGTAAGCCTTTTCAAAAGCCGCACAGGCAGGACTTGGGGAAGCAAGATAAAATATTGGAAGAAATAAAGAACGTAATAGAAACAATGCGATTTAATGCGAAAAACACAGAAACTGTTTCAAAAAGACTGCATTATTTCCATAATATCACTGCAAGAACTTTATAAAGATTTATGATGTCAAATACATCCTTACATCCTTGTGGTTTAATTAAAATAAACTGATGTCGCATATTTGTGGCAGTGTTATTTTCCTATTTAACTGCTAATTTTGAAGTACTACTAGTATATTTTAAAGACCTGATTTATTCGCATCAGTATGTAAGAAGGTCTGCCGCTCATATACGGTGCTTGGTCTGTATCTTTGACGATTTTGAATGTGGGAACGTAAAAATTACTCTCTTTCTCACGCCACAATTTGTTGTTTTCCCGCCTTCTTTTTTCTTGTGGGAATGCAAAGACTTGAAGTTCTCAGGAATCTTTCTCCTGGGAATTCTGATTTTCCGCCTTTTATATTTCAGTCTTCATTTTTATTGTTTGTGCAACTTTGGTCAAAACACTTTGTTTTACTAACTTTGCTTCAGAGTCTAACAAAAAAACTTACTATGTCTTTTGACATAGACTGAACGTCGTATATATGCAACGACTTCAAAAACGCAGAAAACATAAAAAAAAACAAATAGATATTGCTTGACATACTTATTGACGTTATTAAAAAGTATATTAACTGATTTGAACAAAATCATACTTATGGTCTGTGGTGTATGTCACAACGGTTTACCCAGTCTGTGTGTATTCCAGCCCATTGTCTCGATAGTTCGTGGCAAAAAACAGAGTGATGCCTAAATGTGACGCTCGGTAGCGAACGCGTAAAACTGTTTAACTATTTGCAAATACTACATATGTGTTTGGCTTAGCACTATTTAAAAAAGCATTAAATAAACACAAATGTATTTGTTTAACAAACATACTGGCATTTTAAGGAGACCCATAAAAAAAATATAGTTTAATGGAAATCTAAAAACAACTCATTTTTCTTGATCACTGTACTGGTATACAATCTGATATACAGATTTTGGCACTTCCCTCTTTATTATTTACTCAAACTTAATCTATGTTAAGCAGAATATTTCACAACTTGTAACTCACAGCTAAAGACATAAGAATAACAGTAGAAATAGACAAGATTTGGTTACCGCTCTTATCAGACTTGCAAAATAACATGAAAGTCATAGTCATAACACCATACAGCAGTAACACGTTGATAATATGTCAGCCCTGCTCATAACACCGTACAGCAGTAACATGTTGATAATATTTCTCAAAGGTCATTGTCAACCCTGCTCATAACACTGTACAGCAGTAACACGTTGATAATATTTCTCAAAGTTCATTGTCACCCCTGCTCATAACACCGTACAGCAGTAACACGTTGATAATATTTCTCAAAGGTCATTGTCAACCCTGCTCATAACACCGTACAGCAGTAACACGTTGATAATATTTCTCAAAGGTCATTGTCAACCCTGCTCATAACACCATACAACAGTAACATGTTGATAATATTTCTCAAAGGTCATTGTCAACCCTGCTCATAACACCATACAACAGTAACACGTTGATAATATTTCTCAAACATATAGTTAGGTAAAATTAAATAAAAACAAAAGCCTAAATAAGAAGCAACAAAATGTACAATATATTTAACACCTGTTAAGTCTTTACAATTTGCATAAACCATGATCTTCACCGAACATCTTATATCCTTTTAATTAATTACATAACTCTGTAAAATAAAATTATACATTTATAACTTGATACCATCAATAGTATTTTAATATGTCATAGGAAGGCACTAAATTTCCTCACATTCAATATATAATTATTACTCTGTTCAACAAACGAAACAAGAATTATATAAAATGTTTATTTTACACAGGTTTTAAAGACAGGTATGGTACTTTCATATTATTAAAATTAATATAAACATGCCGATTTAACTTTGGCATTTTTATGACAAATTACAATATTTATATTTGTTATATTTTATACAATTTTGGTCAATTAAATATTTAGAGTATTATATTACATAGTGTACTTCTAACCTAACTTGATATATTACATAGGCTTCCACCTGGACTTATACAAAGTATGCATCCTTATATTTTTCTACATTATGTGCATTTATTTCATATTTACAATGAATCGGCAAGATATTTGCAAGTTCTTTTAACATGTGAGCTTACGTTTAAGTAAATATATATATAAATACACAAGTTTTTGAAGAGAGTAATCTACTTATAAATTACAGTGCATTTACTTCCAAACTGATATTTACAAATAACAAAAATGGGAAATACATTTCTAAGAACTAATTGCATTTTTATTCTTAAATTCATTAAATTTTATGCATTGCAAACCCCAATGTTTTATTATTTAATACAAATGGTTTTTTCTTATTAGAGATTTCGAGTTGACTACGAGGTTTAAAATAATTAAGTTTAAAAAAGCTTTTGTGTAGTCTCATTATATTTATACAATTCATTTTACAATAGAAATATAAAATTTCTACGATTTAATGAAGTATGCATACATTGTGTTGTTTTGTGACTAAATTAATATTTGGAAATAATTATTTAGCACTAAAAATTTTATTGTCTGACAAGATGTGGTCAAGACTGCAGTAAGTAGTGAAAAGAGCTTAGGGAAATATCAAAACACATCTTCAATGGTATTTAATTTATCTTGCCTTAAGTGATTTTTTTATTTACTTGTAAATGCTCAAATTAGTTAAATAATAAGATCAAGAAATTGTGTAAAAACTATGTTTACTCTTATTTTTGAAAAAAATACTGTTATTTCTCAAATTAACTCAAACAAGTAATTCTTCAAATAAATTGTAGAAAATATTTCTGGAAACATAAATTTGTGACAATTTTGAGATGTTCATAAAATAAAATGAATGAATTAGTCTTCGTCTATAAGGCTATAAATATAAAATACTTCAAAGACTAAACTATATACTTCTATAGATACATATGTATATATGTGCAAATATAGGCTATTTATATTCATACACATAGTATTTGGAATATTTATATCTAAAATTAATTATTATATAAATCTTAAAAACGAGATTCACACAAATTGAACTGATAAATCTTTAAGTTCTACGTGTATTATAAAATAGTGATATGGTTTCAATAAGAACAATAATATAAAGTTCTAACATTTGGGCCCAATCTTTCACTTAGAAAGTTAGCACAGTCACTGAATCTTTAAGACAAGAGAAAAACATGTTTACATTAAATAATTTAGGATTTCATAGGACTAATGAAATAGGCAATCAAAAATATAATGTTAAACCGTATAAAATGCATGTTAAAAATATATTATTTTCTTAAATTAGTTGACTAATTTTTTTAAAATTTCCTTTAAATATATAATGTTCTTTATCTTTACAAAAAGTATTTTTGTATATTAAAATTTACACCAACAAATTTACTAAAATTACATAGGAATTAATATCCGTTCTATAAGATTCAGCGATCTAAACTTTTCATTCGTGTTTGTTTTGCAGAGAATACTAAGAACTATGTGAATAAATTAGCAATAAGTTTTAGTGATGTTTTGGTTTGAGCGAGTGCGCATCGAGGCAACATTTCATGAACTTTGCGACTCAACGAGTCAGTGATTAACCTCACCAAGCAGTCAGCCGTGTTACCCGAGCTGTGTATGTCATTCAGAATTCTTGTTGGCGTGAACTCTCGGATAGAGCTGAAAAAATAAGAGTATGTTTCATAAAAATATATACAATCATAGGCATAACATAGAATATTCGGGAATAGAAGAATCTTGACATTACATTAAACCCAGGCCACACACTATTCAACACAAGTTTTCCAATTCATGGATTGAAAAGCAGAGATCTGAGGTGATTCTTGGTGTGTTAAAAAATGTGTACATATTCTTTTAAAGAAAGAATAAATACAAAATTAGGTCAACTTTTTTGTGGTTTAAATATCAAAAGAAAACGAAACTCCTGTCTTAGACTTATATTATAAGAGAAAACTAAGCAATTCTATGAAAAATTCTAAGAAGAATGAAAGCATGGATTGAAATGCAAAGCACTAGCTGGTTTGAAGGTTGATGAAACAATAGGGAATAAAGCAATTGAGAATTTGAGGACAATAGCTTTCTAGTGACACAAACAGTGTTTTCAGGATTGAGAAATGTTTTATGTCTAATCGAGAAAGGAAAAAATACAATTATTTGTGATGATACTTGCTTAACTTTTAAAATTTGTCCTTTTACAAATTAGGTATCCAAAAGTGTAATCTAATCTTGGTTGTAAGAGGAACCAAGTGTGAGTCACAATTCTGAGCGTAGTAATAGTAAACATAAATTAAAACTCGATCTCACAGGGAAGGCTAAAATTCCACATGCTTTTAGTAAAATGAGAAGATGCAGTGATAAGAATGGAAGAGTCTCATTGACCTGACTGTTTGGTACAAAAACCAGCCAAATGCACAGATGAACAAAATAATTTCTAATGAGCTTTTTGTTCCATCAGTTGAGAAATATTAAAAATGAAAAATTTTCTGAGAAAGTTTGTTCTCACCCTTGATAATACATAAACACATTTTAATGTTGAACACCTGCATGTTGCTTGGATCATGATGGAAAAGGAAGTGGTGAATATGTACGTCAGTGAAGCTGTCAAAGCAGTGGAAAGTACTTTCCATTAGTTAAAAATCAGGGTTTGTTAAAATATGATTACATTATTCAGCTGTGAGTATTGGATATTTTTAAATTTTGTAAAGTTCAACTCCCTTATCAGTCCACATTATGTCAAGTTTAAGAGACTATCCTGTATTTAAATTGAGTATACGTTTTTGTTCAGTGGAAAATGTTCTATTATGGCACAATACAATTTGAGGCTTTATTATTTCCAACATCCAATATGAAAACTGAATATTATAAGCACTTTATTGAAATATTACTGATCGTTTAAACAGTAATATAAGATAAGAAAATTTGTTCAAATGAAAGGTTATTATCTGGAACAAAATACAATTGTAGGCCTTACTTAACCTTAAAACATGTTTACTGATCTTTCATAAACTTACCCCCAACAGATTGCGAGGTATGTAGCCCTCCCTATCATTGAGCCGAGCCCACCACCATTCTCTTTCCCATTCGTCGCCCTTCCTTAGAACAACTAATCGTTCTCCTTCTCTAAAACTGAGTTCGTCTGTATTATGAGCCTCATAATCAAACACAGCAAAAACAGCTCCACTGTTCAAAATTCCTAATTTTTCTTGAACACCTGAAACAGAAAAATAGTAAATAAATAACTTATAAATTTGTCACAGAATAATATAGTGCACTTTTCTTAGCAGTCTCGGTAGTTTTTAAAGGAATATTACTTTGCCTTTGGCCGATATAAACCACTGAAAACATTTTCATGTATTTTTAACTTTGGAGACTGGGCCTAAATTTCCCCAAGTTAGCCAGGAAGACTGAGGATTATTTCAAGTCAGATGGCTTTCACTAAAAGCCATGTAACTTCTAGATGTAGATAAAATGATGAACATATTTATGTAATTTACAACGCAAACAAATCCTTACAGTTTAAATAAAAACAAACAATTTTGAGTGACAAAAATGGGAAATAGAATTGTTCTTCTTGAAGTGAAAGTGAAATTAGTGGGCCAAAACCTCAGTCAATCGATTTATCAAATATCATAGGATCACAAAGTTAATTTTTCATATTCATTTTACATTTCCGTCAGGTTTTTCCTTTATAACTTTGTACTTAACTAAATTTCTTAAATTCTCAGTTGTGAAAACAATACAAAAATTATAACCGACTGCTTTCAGAAAAATGATTTTTTTCTTGAAATTTAATCAACATTAATACTAGCAAATACAATAATTGGGAAATTAATATTAGTAAATTGTACATAAAACTATCTTGTGCGATCTCTAATTTTTTTAATAAAATTACACAGTGGCGCACCGAGGACTTTGCTTTGCGGGGGAGGTCTAACCTCAGGTCAGAGTATATTATATTATATATTCAATAAAATCTAAATGGATGGAACCTTATAAACTTTTTTAAAGTGAATGGTGACGGGCTTGAGTCAGACAATAGTGCAATAAGAACATTCTTTCAGCTAGATCATCCCGCACTGACCTTGATTGATGGTCTAGCCAGCACCCCAGCACACTGCCTTATTATGACCATGATATACGAGCTCTGAAAGCGCCGCATTTTCAAGGTCGCATTAAAGTCAGTTAATTGGGTAAATGGAACTACCATGGGCCATGTTATACGTGCGCTATCAATGCTGGCGAATCTGCGTTAACCGGGCGCTGAGTATTGCCAACACAGACTGACGCGTTAACGATGCGGTGCAATCAATGCCGAACCAAGTTATACAGAACGCTTTCAACATGCACTCGCAGAACAGCTATCAGGGAGGCCACATAAGTATCAACTTTGTCCTGGTTCTAGTAGTTATTGTTTATTTCAAAGTGATTGTACTCAAAGTGTTAAAATTTTTGACACGGAAAAATTTATTTACGCTATCGAACCGCAGCCACCTCTACGTTCACTCCAAGGATTATAGCAATAAACAATTTAAACATTAAGTGAAACTGTCCTGATGATACACGATTTGAAAGCATTCGGTATGTGCCCGACCGTCTAGCCTTCCTCATATGTTTCTATTATTTGTAATACAACTAGACAGCCTAACTGAATGGTGTCCATATTGGAAATGAGTGATGCGATGCGACATTGACAACGCCTCAAAAATACGGTATATACATAGGAACCACGTTGTCGACGTGCTACCAATGTCGCGGTTTCAATGTCCCATATAACTTTAGAATTTAACGCCCTGTTTTCAGCATTATCAACGCAGCGCTATCAGCGCTCGTATACCGTCAACTCATGAACCAGACATCACTCAGATATCAGACTCAAACATCACTGTCAGAAAATGATGATTGCTTAGGGTATGGATAATATTTATTTAAAAAACGATTATTTTTTCATAATCACATCACGAATTTAATCATAAATGTAATTTTTAATTGACGTACCGGTATTCAACGATCAATTAGTATAAAATAATAGACCTTCTGGGGGGGACAGGTCCCATTCATCCCCCCCTCGTCGGTGTGCCACTGAACTTGTAGTATTTTTAGTATTTTCTAGACTCTAACAAGTATTTGCTTTATAATATTCATCATCTATTACTTACTGTAAAGATATTCAGAGCAACCATCAAAGCCTTCTTCATCTTCTTCGCATTTTTCTGCAGCAGTCTCATGGTCACTTAATGTCGTAGCAAATATGCATGCTCCATGTTCTACAAGGAACTTTACCATAGCCAAGTTGTTACATGATGCTGCACAGTGCAGTGGTGTCCTGGTAAAAAAAAGTTGTGTTAGTAGATATACAGTGTATGGGAAAAAGATTGTTAAAACATCATTATTATTATAAGAAATATGCAGTGATTTCTGAATTATTAAAATAAAAGAATTTTTTAAGGATGCATTGATATACAGTCGTGGTCATAGAAATTGCATCACCTATGATTGTTATCTTTTTGATCCTAAATGTGTAAACAAATCCTAAATAAATGTATTGCAAAGCCTAAGAATAAAGATGACCTGAAACAGGCAATCGAAAAAGTGTGGAATGAGGAGATTAGTGACGAAATCATAAAAAATTTGATCGACTCAATGCCAAACAGGATCGCCTCAGTTATCATGGCTAATGGCGGTTCGACAAAATACTAGTTTATATTAATATTTCAATAAATATATTTTTATTGTTTTTATCCAATTTTTCCAAATAAATTCATATGAGTATGTAAAAACAATTTTTTTCTTTAATTCCTCGTTAACACTAAAAATTTTATTTATCATTTTATGAATATTAGGCCTATTTATTTTTTATTTGGGTTTTAACCATTTTCCACTGTTCATAGCAGACTCTTTTCCTTTGCAAAACATTTTAAAATTATCAAAAGGTAAGAACAACATTGGTTTAAGGAGATCCTTCATTATTTTTAAGTGATGCAATTTCTATGGCCACGACTGTATATGCATATAAATTATGATAAATTCTCAAAATTATAAATGTGTATAAATATATTTATTGCATTCTTCTATTGCAGAAAAGATATTACTTTTGTACATGTTAAAGTACACTAAAACCTCGTTTATCCGGAACTCCGGTTTATCCACAATGGCCCTCAGAAAAACAATTAAAAACAATTTTTTGACAATACAACTCTAGTTGTGGCAGATCCCGTGCAAGGTGGCAGTTTTGCGGCACTGGCGCAGCTGTGGGCAAACCGGACTGTATTACTTACGTAGTCACTGTAAGTCAGACACGCCTGTGAATCAGCACGACTTGTTTGTTTACTTCTGTTATATTGTCATAAGATCAGTGTTGGGTTGAGTAAGAGTAAACTATATTGTTGCTGAGTGCAGTGACTTTTTAAATCACAATTCATTTTTATTAATAATTGTGCAGAGACTTAATTATCAGACAGTGAAGCAGAAGAACATTATCGATTTCTTTAAAAAACAGTTTCAGTTTTCTTTGTCTTATTTCTTGCAATAATTGAACTAACTTTTCTCTACTTACCATTAGTGATTATTATTTGTTACAATAAATTATGCATAAAAACTGGGTTTTTATATAAAACCCCATGATATATGGTTTATCCGGAATGGTACTGGTCCCATCAAAACAGGATAGACAAGGTTTTAAGTGTAACACTCCTATGTTATGAATATAAATAACTAAGTGTGACCATGTCAGCAGACTAAAATTAGGCGGAGTAAAGGAAGTTAATTTTTAATCGTTAATTAATTATAAAATGTTAAACAACACTTCAAAATATTTATATTTGAGGATTGACTAATTAAAGAGTGATAAAGCTAATTATTTTTCATTTCATTCATACGTTAAGCTAAATTTGTTTTTATTTCCTACCTGTTAATTTTGTACTTAACTTTTTGAGGTTATTATTTATATAACCATATTACATTCTAACAGCTGTTGTTTTTACATTACCATTAATATCTAACAGCTGTTTTAGGAATGTTTCTCACTTCAATTCATTAAATGTACCCTACATGGGATACAATAGTTTTAAAGCTAAAATCTATCGATATGAAAATTGTCTTAACACAACCACGAATGTATTCACAATTCGTTATGTTTTACTTTACACAAATTAGGGCAATATTTTTTGATGAGTTCTCTCACAAAATTTGTCTCTGACTTGTGTCTAGAGTAAAGAGGGCTCCACTTCGTTCCATCCCAACTATATTATTACTATAACCAACGTAAGTTTGCTAATGCAGAACACTTCTGTTACTACTAGAAGGTGACACTACTAGAAGCTGAGATTAATTCGCCATACAGAGTAACTGAAACTATCTGTCACACTTAGCTGCTATTCCTAATTTACTTGTTATAAATAGAACAGTCAAAGAAAGCAGATCATGCCATTGGTTGAAGTATTGCTTGAATACTTCATACCTTTTTAGCAAATTTCCATAGGAACAATGAGCATTGCAGTGGCCCTTATGGTAAGACCCAAGGTCGGGAATAGCAAATGAGCACCGATCATGGTCATTAAAAATCATATATATATATATATATATATATATATATATGTGTGCGCACTCTAACAGACGCATTTTACGTCCGATTTGGTACACGCGTTGGTTTTCTGAGTCGCTTGAACTGGTCAGTTAGCCAAAAAAATTTACCGGAAGTAGACCAAATTTTTGACCAGAAGTAACTTTATGAATATATGTGTGCGCACTCTGTCGGACGCATTTTATGTCCGATTTAGTCCAAATTTGGTACAAGTTGGTTTTCTAAGTCGCTTGGACGAGTTCATTAGCAAAAAAAATTGACCGGAAGTAGACCAAATTTTAGACCGGAAGTAACATTTTTTTGAGACTTTTCGTACTAGAAACTTTTTTGAAGTTTTCTTAAAAAAAATAGACATATGAAATAATTCTGCACATTTTGTTTTTTTACGCGACTTTATAGCCCATCTGGTTCCTCCAATAACAATCAAAACGTAAAATACCGTAAAAATACCAGAATTAATCCACGGCTTTTACCTTGGTGACCGATGGCAATATATTTGGTACATGCTGGCAGCACTTTCGTGAGTAGATCAATTTCCCAAATAGTTGTTTGAAACACAAAAACATATATAAATTTAATTTTGGAAATTCGCTCAACTCACATCAACGGATCAGCTGCGTGGTCGAATTATTTAAACTCATTTCTCCTGCCAATATCAGTCATAATAAGAAATAAATACACAAAATTAATAGTAACATAACCTTAATTAAATCTGGCACAGCCACGGTAACTAGACAACCTAGTGAGTAGAACTGAATATGTGCAAATCATGTCACCATAAATGTTTAGTAGCAGTGACTGGCATAGCATAAATCCCTACTTCACTGGCAGCGAAACACTTTAAATGACCGGGACTTAAAAAAAATGGTAAAAGGATTGTTTTTTAATTCCATTCTGTTTGAATCTAATCAGTGTGAATAGTAGACAGTCACCGACAAATCAACTGCTTTAGGACCCAGACTTCAGTTAGGTAGAAAATTCCAACCTCTGCATAATATTTTTACTTGTGGACTGTAAATTTTGTACTGTTTCAAGGTTGATAATATTTTAATTTTAAGTTTTCACTGTTTACTGTTTAGATAAAAAAAAGGGATAAAAGGAAAAATTTCTTCATGTTCTTCTCCCTTGAAAACCCGGATTGTACCTATTTCCCAAATGAAACTAACATATAGGTTATATTTTTATGAATATCATTAAGAGTTCTGAGTGCTTAGTCAGCTCAAATTTGTATACCAGGCAAGAAAAATTACATCCAAACAATCTCTTAAAGGTGGGTACAAAACACTGACAAAAATATATTTTTTTAAATTATTCTGGCTATTTAGGTTCAACAAGGATTTCCTTAAAGTCAATTTTTAGATAAAATCACTGCATAATATGAAGGCTACTTTTCTGAGATTAACGTGTAACAGTTTTTAAACCCATTACTATTGTCCCTCATGTAGATATCGTATAAATGATGTGTAACGTTCTAAATAACAAATGTTATACTAGTTTCAACCCGACTTACCAGCCATCACTATCTTGAGCATTCACATCACAACCAAACTGAACCAAGAATCTAACAATGTCTAAGTGACCAGCACAGATGGCATTGTGTAATGCTGTGATTCCCTCGTCATTTGCTGCACTAGGATCTCGCACTTGTCCTGCTGTTCTCACTACTAATTCTAGTTCTCCTTCTAATGAAGCATCCAGTAACAAAGCCAACGGATCAAACGAGACTCTTCTCGAGATAACTTGTTTTCCTCCATTACTTCCTGCTTTCAAATTTCCTTTTCTTCTTCTT
Source organism: Philaenus spumarius (assembly GCA_018207615.1). Classification (NCBI taxonomy): domain Eukaryota; kingdom Metazoa; phylum Arthropoda; class Insecta; order Hemiptera; family Aphrophoridae; genus Philaenus; species Philaenus spumarius. The sequence goes on from JAGFPH010001286.1 coordinate 231,176, forward strand.
ACAACCACATTATCTCCTAAACAAAAACTTTGGTGTTAGCATAACCAGTTATTTAGCCAGGCAGGAGAATTATAATGAAAATTAATACCGGTACTTAAAATTCTTAACAAATTATTTACTTAACCCTAGAACCGGTAGCTTTAATGAAAATGGATTTTTTGGCGTGTGCAAGCATTTATTCAAAAATTCCCCAAAAAAAGTAAATTAACCCCAATTCAAAAGTGTTCCATAGCTTTTTTGTAGAGAAAGGTTCAAAGAATTTGTATATACCAGTAAAAAAATTATAGATGTAAACTTTACAAAGTTATTAGCTCAAGAAACAAAAAATGTTCAGTTACGAAAAATAAAAGTTTAACTTTAAGTCTACATAAAAAGTAGTAAAAATTTTTTGTAATTTTTTCCATAAATGTAAAAAAGTTTCGTAATTTAGTTCTAAATAGAACTGTATAAAAACATTTAACATTTTCAAATTTCTTATTTTGAAAACACGAGATTTTATGTTCTTACTACAAGTCTGCTATCAAAAGTATGCCAAGTTAGAAACGTAATTTACTAATATATGCTGAGCCCAAAAATGAAATATTATTATAACAAAGTGTAGAGAATAAATCAAATTACTGAACTGTATACTTGTAAATTATCTTTTCATAAAAGTGTTTGACTTAGAATTATTTGAATAACAAAAGTTAGAAAAATATAGAAAACTCTCGTCTGTACAAGATGCGCGCGCAAACTCCTATGTCTAGCCATGTTGTAAAAGTCCGTTAGGCTTCAGATTTGAACGTTAGATGAGACCGTATTAGCAGTCACTTTCCCACGGTCCTACACAATAAACTGTTCAAATATAGCATATTTGGTTTACAGGAGAAGTTAGCTGGAAGCATTATGTTTACAAAGATACCAAAATATCTCTAAAAAGCGATTGAGGTCACACAGATATCACAAAAAAATAAATAAAGCTGTTTATTGATTGGAAAACTGACCAATTGCAAGGGTCTACGAAACCCCTTACAACTTCAGAACTATTTGTCCGATTTTTGATTGGATGAAAGTTTTGGATAGGGGAAATTATGATGAATCCATCGATACAGAGGTTTAACTAAGACAACCTACTGGGCGGGCTTTAGAGATTGACGAAAGTTGAGTTATTTCGTTATGTTTTGTATGAATTTTCGGGCGCCGATTGATTTGTAGAAAACTAATAAACTGCAACGATGATTACGTATTGCCACGGGCAAAAACCCGAGACAAATGGGCTAATTATTAGAATAATTAGGCATAACATTAAAAGTTGTATATAGAAGCCAATAGGCCTAAATAGGTAAA
>JAGFPH010001286.1:232511-253334 GCA_018207615.1 Philaenus spumarius
GGGCAAACTCAAATTAAAAATTTTAAAAAACGATTGCGTGTGTGCGGCGTGGCAGTATGTAAATATACGTTTTAGAAAGAAATTGTAAATACAAAAAATAAAGTTTGAAACATTACCTTTCCAATGGTGTTTGTCTTTTTGAGATTGGAAGATTTTTAGTGGGTCAAATATTCAATACAATCACGCGTTACAAATGTGTTGTCATAATCGCACGTTTCGTGCGATCTGCCGGTTCTAGGGTTAAACTATATTTACAAGTAAATATAATACTTTTGTTTGCAGAGAATAATATACACATAAACTAAAACAATTCAAAATGAAGTTGCATATAATTTTCCAAGAAAGAGAATTTCGAAATAGTCCATTGATAAAAAGATACTACTCCTATGCCACCTAGTGGTAATTCTGAATAAACACCTGGTAAATCAAATATTGATATTCTGGTGAGAACAAACCATTTTAATTTTAACAGTCACCCTTGTTAATAAACTATTTTACATTTTAGCCTAAATACAATAAGTCAATTACATGATTTTGTGTTATAAAGTAATTTGAACCAACAGACTTGGTACTATACACGTTTAATCACACTTCCCATTTCATCTCATATTTGATATTTAACCCACTCCCTGGTATTCCGTAGTAACCCGTAGCGATTTATCTTTTCCACTCCCTGTCTTTCCGTACTAATCCGTACCAGAACTTTAAATGCATATAACTTCGCCATCTGTTGGAATATTTCAAAACTAACTTCAGAAATGTGTTCAGAGAACATTTTACAGTACAGTTGTATTTGATTTTTAATTTCTTCCAGCTGTTAACGGTTTTAGATCTGTGTTTATAATCATCTGTAACACAACCTTTGTAAACCAAGAGTTACGTAAAACATGGCTAGACTGAATTTAAAATACATGGTTTGTTTTTGATTTATTAAAAATTTAGTTTTGTAGTAATTGAACACTGGCCTAACAAATATAAAGTGTCTCCTAACACTTTTGTAAAAGTTATAACTGTGAGTGAACTTATTTTTCAATTTGTTTTTTATTTGGCCTTAAAAAAAATTCAGTGCTGCATAGGTAAGTAAATATACAAATTTTGTATATACCAATATAATACTAAGATATGGTAAAAATTTCATGTATATTGAATAAGTAGTTAATCAGTTATCGTAGTTTGAATATAAGTGACAAATTTGGCCATTTAAGAGGTCTGGTATGAGGCACTTGGTGTCAATTATGAATACCAGGGAAAGGGTTGACTTCAATGAACATAACCTATAATTGTTGAGATTTATACTAACTTTTCAATGAATTTCATTTTATGTATCAGTTTCTTATAGCCTACCCTACTTCAGAAAAGCAGGCACCAACCCTTTCCCTGAGTTAAGAATGTTATATATATTTATTATTAACTCAATGATAAAATGAAAAAGGACAGTTATTAAATATTTTAAGTAGCCAACAGTGAATCTATAAAGGTGAAAACGTTAAGATACAAAACATATTAGAGATGGGTTACTTTCCAAAAAAAGTCATAAAAACTGGTAATATATTTGGTAAAAGTTGAGAAAAATTAGATTTTCATGGGCAATGTCAAGAAATTTGAAAAAAAATCAAAAAATACCGTTTCTTGAAGGTGGAGTGAGATAGAACTGTTTGAATTATGTAGTTTTGTTGCAATTTGCACGCATAATAACGCCTTGAAATTTTTGACACTGACTATCAAGCACCCTGTATATTATTATGTCTACAAGTATCAACAAACTGAGTAAATCTGAAGTAAATAGAATGTAATTTTTGCATATACTATATTTACAATATACTCAAATTATTTTTCTGGCTAAACAAATAAATTTTACATTCAACTATTGCAATTGGTCTGGGGAGACTTGAAACAAGACAGTTGTTGCACCTCTAAAAAGTAGGCATACCTGTTTGTTCCTTATTTATATTGTTTTTGGTTTCTACATCTGTACTTTCTTCAGAGCTTCTATCACTTGATATCCTTGTGTTTTCTTCTGATGACAAATCATCAACAGCAGAGTATTCTACCCTATCCACTTGGTCAACTCCGTCAGCTAACGCTAATAGATCTGCAGGTGGTGTTTCTGTTTCAGGAAATAGGAAAGCAGGAGGCATTTCTATTCTACGGCTGGTTCCAAAAGTAATAGTTTCTCCATTAAATGTTGGCTCATTTTCAGACATATTTACAGGCGGTGATTCTCTATCTTCTTTTGTCCCTCTTCCGTCAGTCTTGGAACTATCTGGAAAAAATCCCGATGGTATTCCTCCATTCCTTAACCTCGGAACTTCTGAAAGAGGTTGCTTTCTTATAGTAAGCGGTCTGGCCTTTATGATCAAATCACTTCCAGTTTTTCTTGGTGCATTGTCTTCTAAGGGAGGTTCTGTTGTCGGTGGAGGCGGTGGTATTGGATCCGAAGAAACTACAAGCGTAGCACTAGTTGGTACAGGAGGTGGGGGCTGGTAGATATGACCAGGTTTTAATGCTGTAGGGTAGTCTGGTGAAACTCCACCTCTGAAAAAATAAAAAAAGATGTACCTCGTAAAAATTACAGTTTGTAATATAGAACTGATATTTTATTGTTTTAGCCAAAAATTGTAAAATTATTTAAATTTATATGTCAAGGTATATTACCATTCCAGTCTTTCATTATTTTAAAATAAAAATTACCTAGAAATGTTATGCAGCTACTACTTGGCATCCGCTGTGACATATACAACCCTGTGATATATAAATAATAATGCAATATATAAATAAAAAAGAACCCAGAGAATGATAGGTCTATAAAAGTTAAAGAGACGTGAAATTTAGAAGGCGGTATTTGTATGATAATTCCCATAACGTATAAAACGTAAGAAATAATTTAAATATATAATAATGAGTAATAATAAAATAATAGAACGCAGACTTAAATAATAATAAAGTAATAATTAAAAAAGCAGACTAAAATAATTAAAATACAACTAATGTAAACTGGGACTTATATAAAGAATATGTGCAACAATAAGGTTATATACTTGTGTAAATTAGAACGTTGGAGATAAACTGTGTGTATTAAAATCAAAATATATTAAAAGAAAATATCTGCAAAGGACAATAAAAAAAAAAACTTATATCAAAACATATGTCCCAAACAATATCACGAGTGTTGGAGAAATTCAGTGGATCATGAAACGGAAAGCGATGAAGAAAAAGTCTAGGTGGCTTTATATTTTTTTATTTATTTTTTTTATTTATTTATTTCCATATAACAAATTTCACAAATACAAAGTTACAACAAATATAATACTATGGAATAGTGCCCACATAGGCACGAGGCCTGTGCGTGGACACGAGTCGTGCACAACATAAAATGTAATTTATGACAATATAAGAGAGAAAAAAGAAAAAACAAAATTTGTTTAGTGTAAAAAATAATAAATAAGATCAGCATCAGAACAACAACATCACTTCAGTGACACCACAAAATATCCATGTAAACAAAACACTATGCGTACTCCGATGAAATTGCGGACTCACAATAGTCTCTTCCTACTTCCCGCAACCATAAAGTAATTTGCCTTTTATAAACCTTAATTTCATAATTACTAAATAATCTCAAGTTTCTTGGAATGTTACGAAAAAGGATCTGTGATACATAGTACGAATTTGTGGTGGATACAGATTTATAAAGCCTATCTGTCCCTATACCCACTGTTTGAGAATGCCGTGTAAAATGTGAATGGTTCAAAATGGACAAAATGGAATTTGAATTCTTATGCAAAAAAGTTAAGAGAGTTTTTATAAAAAGTTGTCTAATATTAAATACGTTAAAAAGGTTAAACAGCTCTTCAGATGGGTGTCGTTTTGGTTTACGCAGCGCCATTTTCATAACTGATCTCTGAACAACATCTAAAGGGGCCAGAATGGATTTACAGGCACATCCCCAAACTATTATCCCCCCCAAAAGCAAAGATTGAAAATATGCAAAGTACAACTGTCTTATTTCACAAAAATATAATATTTCATTAAAATTTTTAAAAACATAAATTAACTTTCTAATTTTTCGACTCAAATAGTCAACATGAGCAGACCAATTTAAACGTTTATCAAACAGGACACCTAAGTATTTGTAATTGTCAACTCTATCAATGTCTCTACAGGCACAGTACTTACTTAAGTAATTCCCACACGAATGCAACTTAATGCTTTCGTAGGGACAATCACTATTGGACCTAAGGGCTATAGGAAGGAACTTTGTTTTAGATATGTTAAGTGTTAAACAATTTTGATCAAACCACTTTTTCACTACCGACAAATCCCTTAAAACCTTCCCGTGTACTTCTTCCCAACTATTACCTTCGAATAAAATAGCCGTATCGTCCGCAAATAGGTAAAATTTCCCGTCTATATTGATTTTAGACAAATTATTTATATAAATTAAAAAAAGAATGGGTCCTAACGTCGACCCCTGAATGACGCCATATTCCACTGGCTGAGGTTCACTATTTACTCCACACACTGACACCATTTGTTTCCTGTTGGACAAATAGCTTTCGAACCACAAATACGCATTACCACGAACCCCGATTAAGTCCAATTTATTGAGCAATATTTGTCTATCTACCGAATCGAATGCTTTAGCTAAATCCAAGAAAACTATAATACTTTTCCTATTACCATTGATCCCCTCATTAATATTTCTATTTAAATCAAATAAAGCATTTGAAATATTGGTGTCCCTTCTAAATCCATACTGGCACGCAGACAAGAGATTATTAGCATTTAAGTATGACACTAATTGATCTTTTACAATTTTTCAATTATTTTGGAAAACACGCTGAGCATAGAGATAGGACGAAAATTACCTAAATCCTCCAGATCTCCAGCCTTATATAGGGGAACAACCTTCGCCAATTTAAAAGCTTCTGGAAACTTACCCGACTCAATACTTAAGTTTATGATATGATGAAGGGGCTTTACAAGAAAATTACAGTTGCTTTTTAAAAGTGATGCTGACATCCCATCATATCCAGGAGCAGACCCACCTCGAAGTTTACTAATATATTGCAAAATGGTATTTTCATCAACAAAATTAATCCTAAACACTCCTTTAGCCCTGAAGTCGACGTCATTTATTACCGGAGTACCACTAGAGTCAATAACTATAGCCAAATTATGACCTACCGTGGCAAAAAAGTCGTTAAAGTTACTTGCAATGTCTTTACTACATATTTTCGGACTCATAACAGCACCCTTTGAAAATTGTCCAACTGGGAAGGTTTCTTTCTTCCTTTTGTTACCCGAAATTTCATTCACCGTTTGCCAAAAAACCTTAGGGTTATTTATATTTTCATTTATCTTATTCCTGTAATATAAGTGTTTAGTAAACTTTATAATGTTTGAAAGTTTATTTTTATAACTTTTGAAATATCTTTTAAGTTCAGTATTAAAGGGCTGTTTAATTACCATCTTACTAACTTATCTCTTTTACGAATCGATCTTATTAGTCCAAGTGTTATCCACGGTTTAATTTTTAAAAATCTAGTATTTGAGTTTAAAATGACGCGTTCAGATTTTTTAATACTACGGTTTATAATATCAATAAAACAATTACAACTATTGTTTAGGTCAGTTTCGGCAATAACTGTACTCCACGATTGTTCTCTCATAACCGTTTTAAATACCGATTTATCGATGTAGAAATTTGGCCCGATATGTTTCTCTGTATGATTGGTTGTCGGGAACTGTATTTCCAACGTGACACTAAAATGGTCCGTTATGCTTGTGTGAATCACAGCTGATCGTACATCATTATAACAAGAATGTTTTACAAAAATATGGTCAATACAAGTCTGGCCGTATGACGTCACTCTAGTCGGAACATTTATTGCACTAACAAAACCTGTCTCTGTCATAACACCCAAGTAACGTTCTACATTGCCATCGGGTTTAAGTAAATTAATATTCATATCACCCAAACATATATAACTTTTATCTTTATTAGTACCACTATAAAGCTTTTCAAGTCCGTCAATAAGGTCCGTAATGCTACTGTCATGAGTCCTATAGAGAGCAAGAATATTAAACTGTTTACTGTAAAAAGTAAACTCAATAGATAACCCATAAATGCTTCCCAATACGACCTCTGCCCCTGTCACAGACAATCTTGGGTCGAAGGAGAAGAAGACAATATGGCGAGTTTAGCTGTAGGCTAGATGTGTGGCTCTGCAGTTTGAGTTAATTATGTTGAATAATTTAGTGAGATAAAGTAAAAGTTTTTTGCCTAAGTATGTGACAATACTCTCTCGCCATAGCATTCTTGCAATAACAATAAATTAAAGATTTTTGTTGTTGTTTGTTAAACCGATAGCAAACCCTTATTGCACAAATTTACTCTTAAATGTTTTCAATAATTACTTGAAGGCAAAACAATTAGAGTTATATTTTACGACTAAAGCTTGTTCAGAAAATGTTGCAGTGTTACACTCAGCTGTAAAAAAAAGGAAGATGGCATTGTTGCCAATCTCTCCGTCAGAAATTTTCTCACAAAATGAGTTACATTACTTTTTTATCAGCCCTTGCTTATAATGACCAATGGAAACTTCGTTTTGAAAACAGTGAAGTAGTTATCTTGGTTCTCTTTATTCCTGTGGATAAATGGTGCATTACGTTGTGGTTGTCAACAGAGTCCAAGAGGAACTGGAATTTTAGATTTGTTATACTGAGTAAATGTCACCTGCAAGAATGATGTAATACAATCACTCTGTTTACAAATAATCTAATTACAATAAAAGTATACTTGCCTTGTGGATAACATGGTCGACCCTCTAAGAACACTTAATGCAGTATCAACCGATTCAGAAGAAATATCCACCGAATGTTTTGATTCTCTCCTCATTACATCCTGATCAGGTCCACCATCTGCACTTGATTCCATCCAATGTGTCTGCCGAGGGGGAGGTGGTGGTGTTGGTTTTACAGGTACAGCTGGTTTTGGTGGTAAAGCTGGTTTCCCCACGGAAGAGTCAGGTGTTCCAATTGGCGTTGAAAGGTTTTGTGGAGATGGTGATTCTCCTTTTTGGTCCCGTAGAATGCCCTGATGAAATTTCAAAGTCTTTAGAGTAATTTTAAAATTGAGACTTATTCCAATCCTAGCATAACAATTAGCTTACAATTATATGAATATGTTTGTTTTTATTTGTCACACAACACAAGTTAAGATATAGTTTTATAATAATCTCTTTCTGTATCTATCTATCGTAATTGTATGATCGGCTATTAACTTTATTCAAGGTTAAAAAGCCGTGCCTACCAACTTACCTGTTTTCGGAATTTTAATAACAGACTGGGTTCAATATTTACAGAATTCATCACAATATTAATAATTATATTACATGTGTATTCAAAAACATTCAAGGCAAAACTAATTTTTTTAGAGTAGTTTATTGGATGCAATGGAAAATTTTGGTGATAGGAAAAACAAGAGTAAAACAACCCTTATTTCAAGAAAAACTAAAAAATGTATAAAATTTAAGGAAAAACTCTCATTTTATTGAGCAAGTGTAGTTCATACCATAATAAAACATTATAATACTAGCCAAATAAACTTGTTTTGTGTTGTCTTCGTAATTTACTGAAGAAAATAATTAATGATGAAAAAGGGCAAAACAAACCTGTGGTGTGGAGCTAAGTACTTGAGGTTGTACTGGATGGATTTTAGTAGAAGAAGTTTGATATACAGAAGGCTGTTGTACTGAGGTGGGGGCTACACTGCTTACAGGTTTCTAAAAAATACATTGAAATCATAATTTACGATTCTGAAATACTTAAAATAAGACTGTCTCAAATACTACAGTAAAATATAACATTGAAAAATATGACTGATTTACTACTTTTACTTTTTTGTTTCTAGAAGTGTACTACATTTAAAAAACTAATACCTCAGGATTATAAACAGCAAGACATTTTTATAAAAGGGAGAAGATATTTAGTTTTTGTTAAAGAAAGAACAAAATAGATTTTGGTATAAGATATTTGTAACTTTATCTATTAGAGAAAGAAAGATTTGAAAAGAATAAAAAACCTCAATAGAAATTGTATTTATATAAAGTATAGAATGTGAAATAAATTAAATACAAAGCTTCCATTTACCAGTTTAAAAACCTCTCCATACCAAATTAATACTCTGTTTGAAAGAAACAAAATGTTAATAAGTATTTTCAACTACCTTATATTGAAAACAAATATATTTGCACTAGCAATATATAACAGCATGCAATAGTAATATACATGGTTAGGCAGGGTCATACTTACATTTCAATATCTATAGATTGTGCCAAAACTCAGGTTTTATAAGCAGGAAGTACTGGAAAAAATTATACTAATAAGTTCATTAATTTTTTAGGGAACAGAATCTTTTTATTTAATTTAGATTCCAGGATTTGAGCAATACCTCCTTATTTCATCATTACTCGGTCACCATACAAGAAAAACATTAATGTATTAAACTAAATTAACAGCTGTTTATATTTATTTTGTTATCTGATGATGTAATTATTAAATCATATTTTTCTGGACATGGACTTTTTAGGAATAAGAGAGAAAACTAATTTGCTTACACTTACAAGAGAAGAGAAACCTGAGTTTTGGCCTATCCTGTAGATTCCTGCAAATGTTCTAATGGATAAACCAAATGTTCTTCATGGATGTATATATCTCCTCCCTACCCCAACTAAAAACTGAAATATTGCAATGTATATTCTGCCTAATATTGCAATGTATGAGTTTTACATTATACTTTATATTATAATATATTTTATCTGCAGATTTTTTGTTAGTTATAAAATAAGGTAAGTAGTAACTTTTCCATAATCATGGACCCAAATTGTTGTATTCCTTATGGATTGCTGTAAAATAAATGTATTCTTCATGAATCTGCTAATTGGAGGATTGAGGAAAATAACCAAAAATGCAACTATCTTCAAAGATTCATATTTACTCTTTCTACCGACATGTTTTTAGAAAGCACAGTTCGGAATTGGTTGAACAAAATGGGATGAATTGAGTTTATGAGGAAAATTGTTTACTACTTTCTTTTTTGTATCTATAGATAGCAAAAATTATAAAAAAATACACTCATTAGTCTAATTTGAAAAAGTTAAAGCGTTAAGAAAATAAAAAAGAAGTTTTAATTTATTATAAGTACAAAATTATGTATTAATTTGTAGAAAAGATTAATAATCTGTCAAATTGTTTTACATATATTCAGTATTTTTTTATAAATTTACTTTATAAAAGTTACAAAAAGCATTATACTTTTGATTAAATTACCCAAATTAATAACACTTCCCAAACAAATGTTTGTTGTCCAGTCATAGTCGTGTCAATAACAGCTGTCGTTTCCAATAAATGTTCAATAAGAGGATACATTGCTGCCATGAAAATAATATAAGATAAAAGGTGTGATAGATTGGTGCTGTCAAAAGTCCCGTTCTCCAATACCCTGTGCTGTGCATGAGTTGCACTGTACATTTCAAATGTTTTTCTTCTACTTTTTTTCATATCTAACTAATGTAAATACAATAAGTACATTTTCAAGAAGAAGTAATTTCATTAAATAGAATTTCACTAAAAGTGTGCTCGGGGGAATTTGAGTTCTAACCAAGTAAATAAAATTGACTAAATAATTAGGCAAGTGTTTACTAAAATAACATAGGCCTATACATAGATATAGTAAATTGTATCGAGATAATCTTTCTAACTAGTTAATCTGTGTAACAATTGGGAGAGGTGATGACAAGTGATTTATTATAGACAAGTATAAAGCAAATACTTTGGATTAAGTTCATCGTATTAGTTCGCTAAATCAGATTCACAGTTAACGTATAAGTTACATTTTGTATCATAATTCACAACTGGAAGCCAGTTGAGTGCACTCAAGTGTAGTTCCTCTAAACTAAAACCCATAGTGCTTGTTTGTAATAGTTCAGCCGATTTGACATTGTTTTTGTCTAACTTTCACTGTTACAACTACGTACTGCAATGAATGTGGTTATACTTTGGTAATGCGCCCGATGTATGTGCATCTATTTCACGCTGTACCTGTTTTCTGGAGATAAACGGTAAAGTCACTCATCAAGCACTTACTCAACTGAATTGATCTAGAGCATATTGCTCGTTGTTTGATATCGTCATGTTGCATGCAGTACAATACGGTACTGTATTTTTAATTAATTTTGAATAAGAGCCTTTATTAAAATAAGTTAGTTACTATGATAAAACTTAAACAAGCCAAACACACAATTTTACGGAACCATGCACTTAAAACACAAGCAACAATATAGTAAATCAAACATCATTTTAAAGTCTAAATAAAGCACTCAAGATGTTAATAAAATTTTGTGTTTAATTATTTCTCACCTGAAATTCTAAAGACAGAAGTGTTGGAGGCAAAGAGAATTTAAAACCCAACACCGGAGAAGCACTAGTTAAGGAACGAGACGGAAAAGCATGCGAGTTAGTCACTACTGAAGATTTAGTTGTTAAACCAGAAGAAAGAGTAGTAATAGTCTGAACACACAATATATACTAAAAGTACATGCATATATATTATAATAGTATATTGCATTCATAAAATCAAAAACATTGTTATACAAAATTTGTGTAATTTTATTGTATAAGATTATATAACTTAACTACTAGCCACTTAAATAAATTTATTAAAAAAATCTACATATTAAAAAGACTATCAACGACAATAATTTTAAATTTAGCAAAAGAATCTTCTCTGGGATCACTTGCAAAATTCATCGCAGCGCAGCACTGGTTACACAGGCAGTTTTAATTAAGTTTTATATTTTTAAGGATTACAATTTTTTTTAATTTAGTGAATAAAACATAAATACAAATATACCTAAATAGGAACCTTTTAAATTGACTCTGTTTTTACTGGTAGGTAATTTTTTGTCATTAAGTACGATATTACAAAGAACTATATTGGCTTCAAGTGAACTTTTATGTTTTATTTCTCAAAGTCAGATTTCCCAAAAAATAAAATTCATTCCTGAGCTTAGTGTGAATGCTCTTTTCTTTTAGACACATCCCAATGCACATTTACTTGAAACTTCTTTTTAAGAACTTTACATAAATTGTTTGCTAAATATAACTGAAATCTGAACTTAAGGATGGTTAAAATGTCAAAGAAAATAATGTAGCTTTTTATGAAACTTTTTGCAAAAACTTTGAATAGTAGACCTTCTGTAGAGACTCAAACTATCTTAACACAAATATGATAAAAATATAATGAGGCTGCAGATAATTTAATCAATTAAAGTGCTTTGCTCATCTAAATAAATTATTAAATATCATTTGTTGTACTTAATTCATGAAGTCACCTGGACCTGTATAATCCTATTCAACCTTACAATGTGTTTATATGAATGCTCTTTTGTTCAAATTATATGTACCGTATTCTAAAACTGTTTTTATTGGTCCGCTATAGCCTACCTTTTAACAAATCAGATTATTTTAAAACTGCATGCATCAAATTGTTTTAGAACGTTCATTATTCATGAGAACATTAATGGTTGTTATCTATGAAATACATAATATTAACTTAATAACAACAAATATTTTAATTAAATCTCTAAAATTGTTGTTCAAATGAAATACTAACTTGGTGACTATTAGATGAACTCGCACTACTATTTGTAGCTAGCGATGATGTTGATGATGTTGTAGAAGACGTTCCTCCAACGGGCTGTCCTCGGGTTAGTAATGACACGCCTAAATTACCTGTGTTGTACACCCTGAGAAATAAAAAATATCACAAATCAATGTCACACTTCTTCAATTAAAAATTTAAACAAGAATAGTTAAACTAGAAATAATATTGAATTCTTTTTTATGAAATTACTAATTTTGAAATACGATTCTTTATTCTTATTTTCATACAATTTAGGTTTAAATCTATAAATAAATTCAATCACAATTTCAATTGCAAATAATTTCAATTATACACAGTACATAGCAGGCTTTAGGTAGGCATGTATTTAAGAATAAACAGATAACTAATCGTCTACCCTCACTTTGATGTAGCAGCAACAACATAATGTACTTCCAAAAGTGCTTTGCTGATCAGATCAGCTGTTTTATAATTTTAAACTGAATGCAGACTTATAATTATCTCAAACTAATTAGTGAAATATATTTTTGAGGGTTTTGGTTTACTAAGGTTTGAATTAGTTTTAAAATGTAATTATCATTGAAGTGAAGTGATATCACACAAGTGAGATATGTAGTTACACATAAGGATGCAGATTCAATAATTCAAGTAGGCCTACATACAGAAAAACCCCTCTTAACCGGCCTATCAGATGGAAGAACAGAGTTCGTTTCTCTTACAGTTTATATTACTGTAATTGTTTGACGGACATTTCCTGGAAAATAAAGCTTGGTGAGGCAAATTTAGGTGTGCAATGTGTTAAGTGTTATGGCAGGCACTACAGAGGAGGGGGAGCGTGAGTTTGATTCCCCTTTTGCTTCGAATCAATTGACAAAGCGGCATTCTTTGTTTCTTTTTCTTCGTCTGTTGCTTTGTCAGAACCTTTACTGAATTTCGTGGGAGCAAAATATGTAATATTTGTAACATATTTCATAACATAAAGATTCAACGGCATTAGACGTGATGAATGTATGAAAAGGAGAGACTTGGCTTTAAAAAATCTTTGAAAGTTAAAGAACAGAAAAAAATAACTGGTATTTTTAAACAATGATACAGTAGATTTAAATTCAGTTTTCAAAGTTTAAAATGTTTAATTTGTTGGTGTTTGTTTATGTATGTCATACATACAATAAAATGGGTTGCAATAACGTCTTATTTGCTTGTTTATTTATGAAATATGTAGGTTATTTTTAAACAAAAATGTATTTTGTACGGGAACCTCGGACCAACCGGCCTGGGTCTCGGTCTCGACCAGACCGGTTAAGAGGGGTTCTACTGTTACTGATTGTTTACAGTATATTTGTTATAGTATTTTAGTTTAGTGGTACATAAAAAAACAATAGTTTCGCAATAAAGGTAACCAGTTTTGTAACACAGCCTTTATTTAACTCGTAGACTAACTTTATTTTTGTTTATTGAGTGAAAAGAGCAACTATAAAAGATGAGGGTATATATCATATATCGTCACAATAGGTAGCAGGGCGTGGTTACAACCTCTGAGTTATGGGCACAGCTGCTTCCAAGAAACTTATTTATTTAAAAATTGTTCATTGTAGGTTTCCTTCTAAATAGCAATATCAGCTCTTCTAGGAAGTACTTTTCCTGAGCTTAACAGAATCAATTTATTTTTCCAAAACTTTTTAAATTATTAGAAGTTAAATTTGTATATATTTATATACTTTTTTATAGGTAAAAGACCAGTCAGATCTATATTACCTCGGTACAATACCTACGTAGAATTCAATGCTCCTAATTGTAATATAAAAATCAAAGCAAACAAATTATAACGTCAATTAAAACTATTTAATGACAATTTGGACGAACTTAAAAAATGACAACCACATATCACAGCTACAACTAAAAATAAATAACAATCGATATAACTACTTCAAATATCAAAATAGGTAACAAGGAAAAAACAGGTACAACAACAGATAAACTTAAGGGTCGGCTCTAGTAAAACAGAAAGCAACCTGCGACTCCAGCGTAGCGGCGATAGGTTACGCGAACATTGCTCATCCTAAATCCATTAAAAACCCGCAATTGTTCAAATAGCGTTTCTTTTTAAATACCAAACTCTTGGGGACAAAATTCTTCATCCGAACGGCTTGATAATTTTTCGCTATAATTAATAGTTACAACGTAAAAAAATATTTAAAGTCACCCTATAGCGGTGGTAGGTTACACGGACATTGCTCAGCCTAAATACATTTAAAACCCGCAATTGTTCAAATAGCGTTTTAAAAAATCGGGAAATTGATTGACCGTGCAGGCCAACCCTAGAACTTCCCGCTTAGTTTGAATTTTAAACGCTTAAAATGAGTTTTTTGTTAAAATACCAAAAAACGAAAATTTGTGAATTTTTAAACAACGATAACTTTTGAATGCGTCGTTCGATTTTCATTTTTAAAAAAGCATTCTACGCAGTTTTTAAAGCACAAAAAGAAAATGTACAGGTTTATATTGATTGGTTGAGAAATCTGGAAGATATGTTAAAAAAAATAAAAAAAAATACCAAAAAACGAAAATTTGTGAATTTTTAAACAACGATAACTTTTGAATGTGTCATTCGATTTTCATTTTTAAAAAAGCATTCTACGCAGTTTTTAAAGCACAAAAAGAAAATGTACAGGTTTATATTGATTGGTTGAGAAATCTGGAAGATATGTTAAAAAAAATACCAAAAAATACCAAAAAAAGGAAAATTTGTGAATTTTTAAACAACGATAACTTTTGAATGCGTCGTCCGATTTTCATTTTCAAAAAAGCAGTCGACGCAGTTTTTTAAGCACAAAAAATGTATACATGGTTTTATTATGATTTTTTCGCACGCTTTAAAGTTATTTTTAAAAAACATAAAAATTCCAAAAATAATTTAGGTTATTTTTTTAAATTTCTTCGGATTGGCTCGATGGATTAACTCTCAAATCTAATCAGATCTAAGTTTTGATACACCCTTTCGAATGACATGTCGTAGAATTCAATCGGTTGATTCGTTTTTGAGAAACTGTACGACAAAAATTTATTTACACACATACATCCACACACACACACACACACACGGTCGGACACCTCGGCGGGAATAGTCAGAATGGCTTCCTGGGACCTCGAAACGTGGAGATTTAATGAAAACTCGACTTTCGAAAATCGGACCAAAATCAATAACTTCCCTTTATTGGTAGCGGGAAGTTAAAAAAATACCAAACTCTTGGGGACAAAATTCTTCATGCGAATGGCTTGGTACTTTTTCGCTATAATTAATAGTGACAACATAAAAAAATATTAAAAATCAATTTTTTAAATTGTTAATAAATATTAAACAAAATGTTTTTCTTAATTTTGGAAAAGCCATTTGCATGCGTATTGGCCATAGCTTTAAAATTACATATCGTTCATAATTTTCCGATCAAAAATAAAGGAAACATTTGGATTTTAATTTAACATTAGTCTTATGGAGTGTCAACCAACATGGCCGACAGCTAGAGCCGACCCTTAAAACTAATGACTAAAAAATGACTAACTCTAAACTGTGGGTACAAAATAAAACACCAATGAAGAAAAACTCTAACAGTAAATCATAACAAAACAATACATAGTAAAACCATTAATTTTAAAATACTATCCAGTTGTTAACTAAGTGTATTGAAATTTTTGTTGGCGATGATCATAATGAAGGTTTTTTGCCATTAAAAAAAAGATTAAAAAGATGAAATTTTATGCTTATATACATGTTTTGTTGAATCAACTGCAAGGGGCATCAGACTCCTCTTAATGGGTACATCTAGTCTTCACCCCTATAGAAGGGGAGGTGGTATATTGTATAAATGATGGATAAACATTGAACTCAAAATGAGAAGAAATTACATCTAAACTAACTTTTGGTTAATACGAGGTGAGCCAAAAGATTAAAATTATGGCTACATCAACCAACTTACATGTGGTGGTTCAAACATGTAATCTGATTTGATTTAATGTTCAAATGTGGTTGTCATTATTATACACCCGATGTTCCAAAATATTTTACAGAGAGAAATTTTGTTTTGTTCGTGCGAATGTATTATAGTTGGGCTTGTCACCTTGTGGTGGAAAAGTAGAACATGGAAGACAAGCAGTTTCCCTCCTTTTTGATGCAGTGGTGAGTAAGCTGTGAGCGGGCGATAATTCGTTTCACCCAGGCTCCACGTTTTACGAAGTGAGATGAGTAGATATTATTAATTCATACTTAGATAATTTTATTAGAAGTAGAATTTTATTGGTGTGGTACAACACCCGATGAAATAAAATCCCATAGTTACATTTTATAGTAAGCCAACAACCGGGATAGACGAGTAAAACTGAGTGGGGACAGAGATGTTAGAGGGGAATAAACTCGAGACGAGGCTTTTTGGATGGGACCAGCCTAGGTGTTAGTCGAGGCGGGCAATCTGACCGGATGAAGCCAGGAAGAAACAATAAGGTGAGGGCACATTTCTCTTGAATATTTGAGGAATAATTCTTTTGTTTAAGTTTTGAGTAGAATCAGTTTTTGTTTGTTTTATAATTGAGGTAATTCTTCATTTGATTGATATCCGTATTGGAGAATTTGGGAAGTTGATACATTTGAACTTTGCCCGTACAGTTGGGCATAAGATTAAAGCTTACTGTTTTTGAATATCTTAGTAGAGCGCTGTATCTAATAGTCTATTTACCTGTTATTTGTATTCAAGCTATGTTAAAATATTCTTGATGGGGTTTAAGTTATTGTAGTAAATATATGTCTATGATCTTCTCACTCAAAAATAATTAGAGCCAAAAATAATTAGACTTGTAAAATGTCGGTATATCCTTTCTATATTCACCAAGAAAATCATACAAAAACTATATGAACAAACTTTAATGTCTTACACATGTGCTCACAGAGTCAGAAAGAAGGTGAAACTTTTTCCGTACAGCATTTGCGTTGGCATGAGGTTCGAGAACCGATAAGGGAAAAATACTGCATTATTGTCGATGGTTTTTGCATTTCATTCAGCAGTGTTTAGGACTTGGATTATGTTTTCTTCTTTGATGAAGCATGGTTTCACTTCTGGCTATGTAAACAGCCAGAACAAGAGATATTGGAGTTCATAAAACTCACATATTTTCTATGATACTTCTTTACACTCACAGAAGGTTAGAGTTTGTAGAACCAGTCTTTTTCATGGTAACAGCAGAATGCTACCACTTGTTAGAATGTGGCACTTTTAAAGGATGATGGATGAGACTGCTGGCTACAACAAGTTAAGCGAGTTATTTGAGGAGCACATCATTTCTAGTGGACTTTGACCTTTTAAGTTGCCTTTTTTTTTCTTTAGGGAAATATGAAAGATAATGCCTATAAGAACAACCTTTACAATAGACCAACTAAAGCAAAACATCGAAGAACTAAATCACTTCCAAAATAAGTGCTGTGATGTTCCGAAAACTAACATGAATAAATGTGATAAGGTATGTGTAGCAGCAGATGAAGAACATTTCCAGCTTCTATTGTGAGAAAAAATAACTTTTTATTCTTTTACAAAATACAGTATGCTTATATTGCATTAATACACCTTACTTGATTTTTTCACAATTGGGTTGTGTTTTTCCTTTTTTTTTTTGCTAATTTGGTAGGGTACACAAATTACATGTTCTAATACACACAATTTTGCATACAATAATTATAGATTATTTGTTTAGAGGCTGATCTATGGTTTCGTTAATTAATATTAAGCTTAGTACATAAATATTGTCTTTAAAGACAGGGCACATGAATTTTCCATTAATAAACATAACAATGTTATTCCTTTGCATTTAATGTTGAAGAAGTTCATGTTTTATGAACATTATTGAGCATGGATTGTAACAATTAAATCAAGACATTATTTTAAAAAAGAACTTAATACAAAAATGAAGGTATATAGTTTTATGACGAGTTATGAACAAAACACATACAATTAAAAAAGACTACATTTCGTATAATTTTATCATGAGTGCAAAACTTATATTATTTAGCTCACACCAAAAACAGATGGAGGTGGAAGGGGAAGGTTTAGTCTACTGGAACAATTTATGTTATAAGTTATAGAGTTGCAGTTGGTAGCAAATGACCTTTTAAATATCAGAACAAGTTATGTTTCAACCACTAAATAATATAATCTGTAGATTGTTGTATTTATAGATATCTAAAATGTTGCTATTTTTTCCTTACCTTGGCCCAAGATTTCCCATTACAGAAAATGAGGATGATGATGAACTAGATGACGCTGAAGATGGTATGGTAGGGTTTAGTTTGTTGTTGTTTTGGTTTGCTAAAGGTGTCGCTAATCCTTTGTTTGCTCCCGTTGGTATTGGTATACTATGCACTACATTCATTAACTGTTGTTGATTCACATTATTGTTTAAATGGTTTACACTATTATTGTTATTTTTTGTTGATTCGGAGGATTCCGTTGAAATGTTTTCAATACCTTCACCCGCAGGCCTACGACTTTGAGTATTAATGTTTTTTAGTCCTAACAAAGGTTGTGTTACGTAGTTTACTGTAAATTTTGTATTATAAGGTAATGTTTGATATTTAGGGTCCGATTTACTAGCGCCGAATTCCGGTAACACTTCGACAATATCACATTTATCATCTTTCACTTTATAACCTTCATCAACAGGCGAATAATTTTGATTACCTGATGACGATATACTATTCTTATTAACATTAGTCATCATTTTCATATTAAAATCATCTTGCACTGAAAACCTTTCATGGTTGTAGATTTGATGGTCAGTTATATCAGTTTCCGATGGATGAGGTCTTCTACTGAGGTACGGTGGGTCTTTATTATCTCGTTCGATTTTCATTTCATTTCGTATTTGGAAAGGGTGTTGACGCGACGGATGGATTTGTTGTTTCTGAGAGTCGTCCATATCACTTGGCTGGTTCTTTGAAGTTACTAGCGGTACGTGATGGTAAGGTTCGATGGCTGCAATGTTGCCAGATGTAAGTGGTCTCATCAGCTGTTTATTGCCCACGTTATGACTTTGGTTATACAACTGCTGCTGCTGGTGATGTTGAATTGTAGATGCAGACAAAACATTTCTATGGACAAAAAAGTCAAAAATTTAGTAAATCTAATTAAATATAAAATACATTATTAATTATCAATATTGGGGGACACTGCACATGGTATTCATTTTAATCTATTCACGTATATTATAAAGATTAATGCTATTCATATTTTAATATTCTTAACTATTTGATTGAATTTCAATTTAAAATTTGGAAATGTCAAAGTAGTAAGTAGAAGACTTTTTAACAATTAAAGATTCCAATACATCTTCTTTTTTTTTTGTCATACTCTAAGAATGACAGAAGGTTAATTGATTGATTGGAATATAGACAATGAGATGATGGGGTGATGTACGAGTATATAATGAAGATGTCAACATAAGCCAAACTGGACCATCAAAAATGAGAATACACTGGAGAAGTGTTAGTTTGATTCGGGCACCAATGGTTGCACATTACCAAAATGAAATATACTATATTCAACATACTGAACCATACATCCTACCAATAACTGTAGCTATTATTGGAACAAATGATACATTGATGAAAAGGACGTCCTGAGGAAGGATGTGTTGGCTCTTAAACGCAAAATACTGTACACAGCTTGAATTAAGAAAATATTTTTAATAACATTTCACAAAAATTTGGTTTTGTTAAGGTTTTTCTGTGAAGTTATTTGTGCTATGTTAAAATAAGTTTATATTTCGTTAATTAACAACATACAATAACTTTAAGAATATCTTAAATATAATTAATTAATTCTCAGAACATAATTAAGAATATCTTTAAATTACGTACTACATAATTCTATAAGAAATAGTTTTGATATCCTTAAATATCGCAATAAACTTTCAAACAATACCCTACACAAGAGTATAATAAAATATTTATTTTTTGAAGGGCTAAATTTTTGCTCTCATTATGGTAAAATATTTGTTTATTAAAATTTATGAAGATTAGCAAACTTTATAACTGCATCAAATTTCAGTTTGGGATTCTTTATGGGATTCTGAAAATTTGACTTTGACAAAGAGATAGACAAACAAAAGATCCTATAGAGTTCTTCTGTTTCTCCAAACTAATAATTTAATAGCAAAACATAGATTTGGGAATAAAAGTCCAGGCCTAAATACCCTCCATGCAGTCAAGTGACATTTCAAGTTCTAAGATCACATAAATTACTCATCAACCTCATAGTAGTGATGGTAAGTTGACAAAATTATTATAATTAATAATTTGTTTGTTGAATAAGCAAAAATACATAGATGGTGTCTAATAAAACGGGCATAAACAGCAAAACACAAATTTTAAAGGAAACAAACATTCTAGTTTATTATTGTTTAAATATATATAGCTGATTATTCATTTTGTTACTTAAATTAAATTTGTATGATTATTTAGCAGATTTAGTAACCCAAGTACTAAGTTATTTATTAAAATCCTTCAAAACTTGTTGGGTCCTTTACACAAATTAACTTTTAAAAACATATGCACTACATGCCCTTCACAATTCAAAATGTCAGATAAGCTCTTCATTTAGATATCGTTATTTCAAACACAAAATTTATTTAGGCAAAATAATAGCTAGGTCCTTTTTCCAAGTCAACAAACTGCCAAATAAGAAGGTACCGTAATAGCTTTACAGAATCTAAATTTTGTTAGTTATGCCCTTTTTGCCAGACATCATAAATTTAAAAAAATTAATTTTAAACAAAAATTGGAAATTTATCAGGGTTTTGGGAAAATATAAGAATTCTTTTTCAGATTGTTAAAACCATTGTAATTGTATGATCATTGTAGGTTCTGCTGTGGAATTATTTTTAAATAACCAATTTGTAGCATCTTTAACCGAAGAAGAAGGCAACTTATGTAAACCCCTCACCCAACAAGATCATAAAATTTTTACACCAAGGTTTAGAACTAAAGAACATATAGGCCATCAAAATATTTTCTATTCCACCTTATGTAAGCCAAATTCCATTTTTTGTCCCTACAGACTACTATTTGTTAATTATAAAATGTTAGGCTTGAAAAATAA
>JAGFPH010001286.1:256101-272219 GCA_018207615.1 Philaenus spumarius
TAAAATTAATAAAATTTTTTTTTTTTTTTCCTCGCAAGGGGGGGAGTCTGTAACGAGTTACCGAACTCCGTTACCTAAATGTAGCAGACTACTGGACTAGTTGCGCGCATGCGCATCAGAACCGACCTTGCAGGTTGACAAAGAATTAGAAACCAGTGTGGTCCCGAGTCCCGACGTATCAACTAGACGTAAGGGGCAAGTAAAACGTCCGTCGGTGACGAAGTTCTACGCTCACTGTAATCCGTTATTATGCCATAAGCAAATCTAATTAATATTATTAATATTATAATCGGTAATCGCGGAACGTGAGAATATAACCAATCGCGCACTCGTAATCAATATTAAGCGGTAATAACTTCGGTTCGGTTAGAAGCCTATCGTGTACAAATGGTGACTAGTGATTTAGTGACAGTTAAAGTGTATAGTTTAGATTTATATTAATTAATTAAGCGCTTGTTAAAAGCTGGGAGAGTCGGATTTGCAGGGTTCGGCTAAAGGCAATCGGTTAAATTAGGGTTAGTGATTAATAAATTTCCTCTGGGTATGCGGCTATCGTCAATTTGCACCGACAGTTCCAGTCACGTCTTCCACAATTTACTAACTCGGTGCAAATACACGCTGACTAGCGATTCCCAATAAGATCGAAAGGGATAACTGGTACAAAAGTATGTGCCAGTTCCTGGTACCGTTTATTACAAATGTTAAGAAACCTGAAACACTGATGCTATAAAATCAGATCAATAAGTAACGGAAAACTGGAATGAATCAAGAAATATCAACACTTTATAAAAACAACTGGAGATTTAGAAAATTGGCAAATGACATGGTTAGGGTTTATGCAAACATTAAATTTAAGGTGCAAAAGGAGAGGTTTACTGTTTAATAGGAAGCCTGCTACCAGAGCCAAACACAGAAGCCAAACTTATTCCGTTATATTTTATAAGTTTTATTAGATGTCACAAACTAATACATATACACTTTAGGTACATGTCTTGATTACTTTATTTGTTTAGGTAGTTTCCAAGCTAAATGTTTAAAAATTATATTAAATAACTAAACAATTACCACTTTAATCTTGATAAAAGAAACCTTAATCAATAAACCAAGTGTTTTAAAAAAAATGCATCGGGTTTCAGCTAGAAACTAAATAACGAGAAAGAAAACTTTCTAACTGATGGACATTTAAGTTACTGCAGGTTTTCTCTTTTCTAAAATATTGCAAGTTCTATATCAAATTTTGATATCCGCTTTCAGAGTAAAAGCAAACATTACCTTAATTGTTGTTGTTGTTGCGAGTTGGCAGCCTTGTTGCTAGCGGCTGTAATCTGATTAGCTAATTGTTGATTGAGAAGGCGCTTTCTGTGTAACCTGTCCTGTAGTTCTGATATTCTTTTATCAATACTCGCCATTTCTTCTTGTCTCTGACTTAAGGCTTCCCGTTGTTGATTAAGGCGTACATTTTGCTGTTCATTCAATTTATTCCGATACTGTAAAGTGTAATTAAACATATGAGACAAATAATACACATATAAAATCAATAGTATTAGCCTGAAACCTGCTGGATGGGAAAATGAATTACTCAACATATAGATTTAATTGTCTACTTATAAGGTCAAGATTAAAATAAAAATAAATACTTTAAGTTTGTACACATTTTATTTAAAATTGTTCTCTGTCAAAATTACCTAACTTTGTAGTCTTAGTAACTATAATATAATAATTATATCTGTAAACTAATCAAAGTGGGTTATTACTTGAAATTTAATCAGTGTGTGCTCTGCTGCACCTTAACTATATTGCATCTATTCCCTACAAGAATAATTATGTAAATATAAACTTGTTTACTACTGCTACTATATTATTATTGCAGTAAAATACTGCTCAGTTAAATTCCACTTAACCAAAAAAGTATGAATAAAAATATTTTACATATTGAGAGGGAAATGTTTATATGATTAATGTATACAGTAATTGAATACTGTTTGCAATGGTATGATCTAGTTGACATTAGATGATTTAGAACTAAAATACACATCTACTTTGTTTGGTAGTCCTAAATAGTATATTTTAAGAAAATATGTGGAATTTAAAATGAATTTTAATGTTATGCATTAAATACAACTGAACTCTGAATTTCATGTTTTTAATTAACTCCAGCCTGTAATAACCGTTACCTTTACCAATGCTGGATTAACCATAAAGCAAAAAAGCAATCGCTTTAGGGCTCCGAAGGTTAAAATAATAAACAATTGATATCAATAACATATTCTTCTTTGGTCGTTTTTTTAGTAAATGTTGTCCTTAATATAAAATCGCTACTATGTTAATCAAGAATATAGCTTGCTGCATAAGACTAAGTTTGACTGTTAGAATAGAATTGCCTTTATTCTTGTTTGGCGAGGTTAGGACTATCTAGTCCTCTCTACCACCTAACCCCATTATAGAAAGCGAGGTGAGGAAATGGTTCATTTCAATTAGTTCATGTCCCAGCTTACATATTTCAATGGAAATCAACTTATTTTAGCTTTACATTCATACAATGTAATTTTTGAAAACAATCTCCAATCTACTTTCCCCAATGTGTCAACAACAATGAAGATATATTTGTCACTGGATAACCCCCTAATGGTACAGGGGAAATATTGTCCTCAAAAATGAAGCTTGTTAAAATCGGTCATAGTTCTACAATGGTGCAAAACAATCTTGCATCACTCACTATTATAGCCAGTGAAAATTATGTTCTACATAAGTTATAGTGGACTGAACAACTGAACTTAGTTGTAAATATATTTTTACCTGTTGATATTTTAACTATTACATAACCATTAACACTTGTGGAATTTGTAATTTTTAAGGTTTATGTTGATGAGAAAGCAAGAAAATTAGTTTCATGACCTTATGGTGTGTAAAGCCCAGTACTATTTTTTTTAAACAACATATTTCTTCAGCAAAAATCATGTAATTTAATTTGATATACACCCAATGTAATTATTACATTTACATATATGCTTTTGTTTTATTTTTCGCTTTGTTTATTTCAGATAATTCAATAATAATTTTGATATGGTTTGGTTTTTTATGATGACAAACAACAGTAATTACTTTATGAATAGGCTATAGGATACACAAAAAAAGACATTGATTTTCTATGAATGTGTTTAATCAATGATTTGTGTGAATATTTCTCCCTCCAAACTTATTTACTTTAAGAATCCTAAATTACTAAAAATTAGTACAAAATTAGTTGTATTAAGTGGTGTTACCTTCAATCAGGCCCACAAATAATATAAATACATCACACAACCCATGTCCTTGGGTGCACAGCATGCACATCAATCTGATATTAGAAATAGGAAGGAAACTAAGGCCCCCTTAATGCACGAGCCGTCACCAGCTGCGGCCAAATGCCACAGTTGTATAAGAACACTGAGTTAAATGAGTCTGTTTAAGGAAAGGGAGCGGTTATTCAAATCGCGGCGGTGTATAAATCCTGCCGCTTATACTTACAAATAGTGTTTTTGTACTCTCTACATCATACGATTAGTCTACTGCAGCGGGCAACCGCTTGCAAACAGGATATTGCAGCTCATGTGCACTGAAACTCCGATGGATATAGTCGGGGAAAAGTATAGAGGGAAAGGTGTAGGGGTCGGTCGGCCCAAAACAATGCTATTGTAGTGAAACCAACCGCCCGGCCACCCTCATGCCTGCGGTCATTGTCAACACCTCCCTTAAATTCTTAGAAATAGTTCGGTCCAATATAAATATTATAATTTGAACCACTAATCGAATAAAATCAAGTGATGGCTCAAATATTCTCGCAAGATTTAGACCAATAAGAGAAAACTTGAATCACAATCCTACGACTCTCCGTTGACGGGCTCGTTGGTTATTACAATAAGAGTATTCTTGAGGGTGGCCGGTTGGTTTCACAACAATAGCATTGTTTTGGGACGACCAACCCCTACATCTTTCCCTCTATACTTGTCCCCGACTATATCAAAGAGATAGGTTTGAAAATTATCACGGCGTCCCAATTACAGCTCATGTGCACCGGGCCCGGGCCCTAAAGGATGGGAGATGAGAGGGGCCAAGGTTTGGTACTATCCTTTTCTATGCAAAAGTCTGTTTTAATATGTTTCTAAGTGTTATGTACAGTATTCCTACAGGTATAATTTTTTCAAAGCATACAATTTATTTTAAAAAGGGGTTTTTGTGATTGGTTTATCCATTTTTATGGGGTTTTAAATGTGCTTTAATCGATATATAATAGAAATGTATCTTGCTAAGCTAGAGAAAATATTAACTAAAATACTGGACGATCTCCAGTAATTAATATAGTTCAAGCTCAAAATGTTGATTTTCTTTCTAGGCATTCACTTATTATTATTATTTATATTTGTACAGTAGTAACACAAATTATGTGTTTTTACTAATTAATTGAACAAAATTTGGTTGTGAGAGAAGCAGTGCTGGGTTATATAATTAGCTAGGTTTCTTTGAGTAATTTTTTTTTATCATTGTTCGATTACTAGTTTTAACAAATTAAAGTTTGCACTAATTTAAATAATCACAAAAATAATAACTATGTAAAAAATAGGTTTTATGAAGTTAAAAGCAACTCCAATTTGAATTCTAAAACAAGTCAGTGAGTGTCTATTAAAATTTATTTTTAATTTTCATCATCAAAGTTGATAAGATCGTTAGTTGCATTAAATCAAATTCACAATCTGAATTATTATACAAATATAGTTATGCTAAGGAAATCTGCTCAACCGAAATCAGAAATTTACTTATTACTTTAATATTATAAGCTCTATAAATGTGAATGAAAGTTGTGCAAGATAGCAGACACTGTCTATACACAGATCAAATGGATAAAACTACATTAATTTTCTTTGAAAGTAGCACAAACAAAAGATATGAAATGGGTGTTAGCATAAATCCTTTATGCTGAAACATATTACTTGCATGTATAATTAATATGAATATGGCTGTGGCGGATATGCACTTCAGAATGTTTATTACACTAATCCAACCTAGAACTTGTCCACATGACATGAATATTAAAATATCATTCAATACACTATTACTATGACTTTTAAATCTTATTCAAATAAATATGCATCCTTATTTAAATCCATTTGTCAAAAAAGAAAGAACTATGAAAATAATATGTAATATACATTCCGATGATATTATAAGTTATTATAATTTATAACTTTAAGTTATTTCAAGTTGTATATAACTGTATACATGCACAGAAACAGTGCTTTATAAGCTCTACTAAGGAAAGAGAAAACTTACAGAAAAAGTAGAACATTGAAATAATATACACTATATATAAATTTTTCTTCTTAACTGAAAGTTTTAAAACATTCCGTTTCAAAGGAGTTCCGGTTTCCTACAATTTAATGCATACATTTATTTAGCTTAGAAAGAAGAGAGGAAAATTGAAATTCTCTAAAGTTTAGTAGTAGAAATAGCCTACTCAAAATGTAAAAAGAATCTTTTTAAAATACTACTAATGAATTCTGTTGTTGGACTTGCATAACATAAGTTTGAATAAATGAATGTGTTTTATTATACGAAAGAATTACTTAACATAAATGAATTTAAACAAAGTACCGCTAACATAAAACTAAAATTAATAACACACACTTTACAGAAATAAGCACGGTAAGCATTGACAAACAGTACCGGTATATTGACATTTAAAAAATAATAACAATACACTAATTCACACATACATTTAATAATCAAACGTGTTCAAATCGTAATCAAAGTCATCATCTTCGGTGGTACATGAGCTACAACTAAATATTATAACAGTTTTTTTAGCTATAAGTTTAAGTTATAACAGATTAAAAGTTTTTAGTTGTAGCTCATCAATCACTGAAGATCACGACATTGTCATTGAAACTTGTTTGGTTATTAAACGTATGTGTGTCAGAATTAGTGTATTGTTGTTATTTTTAAATACTTCCTTCTCCCTCATCAACCTCAAAGTGTTTAAATAGTATTTTGACAGTTCAATTAATTAACTAAAATATATTTCTTGTTTACTTGAAGACTTAAATAGTACCGTTTTATTATGAAATAAAAATGTAATTCATTAGGCTATATATGTTGAGCCTTTTACAAAACTGTTTCAAATTTCAACATGATCCCTATATTTTTTAAATACAAATTGGCCAATGATTATGCGTTTATAGTATATGTTCAAGATTGTTAATCTGGGAAATGCAC
The DNA here is from genome assembly GCA_018207615.1 of Philaenus spumarius. NCBI lineage: Eukaryota > Metazoa > Arthropoda > Insecta > Hemiptera > Aphrophoridae > Philaenus > Philaenus spumarius. The sequence goes on from JAGFPH010001286.1 coordinate 262,351, forward strand.
ACACAACACATGTTTGTTTATATACTTTTACCAATTTCACATATATCAATAAATTTATTTTACAAAAGATCTAGAGATTTTCATTCAATTTTTGTGTTGGACCTGTGCACAAACAATTTCACATATATCAATAAATTTATTTTGTTAAACATCTAGATATTTTCATTAAATTTTTGTATTGGACCTGTGCACAAACAATTTCACATATATCAATAAATTTATTTTGTAAAAGATCTAGAGATTTTCATTCAATTTTTGTGTTGGACCTGTGCACAAATCAAGTTATACAAATTTTAATTAAGTTTATTGAGTTACCCCATACGGCTGGCTGCCCCTTTTGAATCTCAAGACTTAATTTTTAAATCATAATACAGTTTTACTGTAATGATAAATGAATTCAAACAGGCACAAATTAATTAGTATACATTAAATTATATTTCAGTCTCTAAAAAACTGAAACATTGCTATAATTCCTTTAACATAAACATTTTCATCCATTAAAAGTTGTCATACCTCCTAAGATAAATCCAAACAAATTATTTTGATTAAAGCTTTTTTTTAAATGGCAAACTTTAGCTCAAGGGGTGAAAAAGTAAAGTTTGAGTCTTAGCAGGCACAGTATCAATCCCTTCAAAGTTATTGTAAACTTTGTAAATATTATCTAAAACTGTAGTATGGAACAATTTTGTTGATAACTGCAAGGGGTGAGGTCTTATAACAATCAATTCATTACTCTCATAGTAGACAAAATATCAAGATCATTGAAATTTGTTGTAAATCTCCTAAGTATTCCCACAATATTTTGTTTAAATCTCTTTTTTTTATATCTGCAAATTTGTGAAATATTTAGCTTTTTGGAGTAAAAAGAATGAACCTTGCACCTGCAAGCCAAGCCGAACTGACTATTTCATTAAACACTGGTTGTTATAATAAACTTTTTTTACTTTCCACTGTAGGGAAGTTATTGTAATATGGTTAAACATTTCTGTGAAGGCCTACCTCTTCAGCCTTCTATTTGTTTAACTCTGGGTTTAACTATCATAAATAGTAGACAGTCATTAAGACTAAACAATATTGATAGTTTTTAAGTAATTTAAAATCGTTATTTTGTTGTTATTTGATTATGGTATTTTGAAAAGGTTGGATGTTATTTAAGATCAACCTAAGATCTATTACTGAAATTTAATCTTCAGCATTTTAGCAATAGTCAAACTCAAGAGCTTTGTTAATTTGTTTTGTCATAATATTTGTTTACAAAGCCAACCTTAATTCAATTTAATTTCGCCCAGAAAATAGTCTTGAGACTCCCAAAGACATTAACCCTAAAATTTTATAGGCATTGTACTATGATGATTAGTTTTATATTTAATTTTGTGTCAAAACATGAAATTAGTAAACTGTTCATGGTAGGCCTACATGTACAAGCACATCACAACTGTTTCAAATCATCACGAGAATCAACTTTTAGAAACTGTCATACAATGCAACTGTGTATTTTTTCTGTCCAAGTACATACAAATATTATTATCACAGACAAGCATGTTATGCCATTGTCACATTTAATCAAAAAATAATTAAAACTGTCAGAGCACACACAACTTTTTTAACAATTAATTAAGAATTACAATGATAACAATGAATGTGCAACACTGTATGAATATTGCAATCATATTAGTTTAGAACTTTATTTTTTACACTGGAATAAAATTTGAAAAGTGACAAACGCAATAACTGTTAAAATTAATTAATTAAATTTAAATAAAACTCACTGTGTTTTTTATAATTTACTAGATGACCTGGCAATGATTCCCTATTGCTTGATTTGAGTATTTATAAATATAATATATTTAGATTAAAATAACAAACACAATTTAGTGAATCCATAGAAAAATTAATTTTGAAGTGTCTTGTGGTTAAAATAAGATGCTTATGATCATTGATCAGGGCAGGTGGTAGATCACTTATTATGGGTATTTAATGTTATGGAAATTTATTTTATATGGATATCTATCCGATTATAATTATTATTTAATTTTAAGGCTAACTATCCTATTTCATTACTTTACAAGTAATCAAATTGTAAATGGTTTTTTATATCACTTAAGAATAATATTATACAAATTTAAGCTTTATAGCTTGTAGGGATTTAGTGCAATTGATATTTATTGTTTAGGAGTAGCAACCCAATTTTAACACCTTAGAATTTAGTAATTGTAATCTATAAACACTCATGGTATTAATATGGATGTACTAAGTAATGTTTAGTAAAATCGGTCGAATAGTTTTTGAGTTTTGCAAGCACAAACATACAAAGGCTGAATTTTTATTGTATATAGATAAACAAAATTGATATGTTACAATAACACGGATTTATATTTTCTTGATTTTTTCATACCTTCAGTAATTTGACTTCTCAAACTCTTCAAAATTGAATTTAGTTGTTTTATTAAGTAGGGTATTGCTAAAACATGGATAGCAAGGAACTAAAAACAAAATCCAGATAATTTAAAAAGCAGAGTGTAATTGTATCATTCTGCAGGAAAGAAGAACATATTATCAGCAAACGTGAACCTTTTTCATTGGCTATATTGTTACATTTGTCTTGGCATGGTGGAATTCTAGACAGAATATTGCAGCTTGCAGTTTGTACATTTTGATTTATTTTAGATGTATACATTATTTGTTTGTAAAAACTTCATACCATTATATTATATAAGTTGTATGTATTGTGTATAGTTTAGACGGGAATAAAAAGTCAAACCAATTTAAAATAATCATTGTAAAGTTCACCGAAGGCTTTAGTAAAATATTAAGGTTATTTTACCCATACCAAGAGAAGTTTCATCTAAAGTGAAAAATATCAGAATGACAAAAATGCCTGATAGCTTCATCAAATACAAATGTTACTGGAGATTTATTTTTCTGTTCATAGTATCTGTTATCACAGATTGGACTCACCATAAGTTCTCGTCTCAGTTTATCTAGTTCTTGTGCCGCAGCTGATGGTTGTGTTGTTTCTCTTGCAGCACCTCCTCGACCTCGTCTTATCTCTTCCAACTGTCTTGTAAGTTCCTCCACTTTAGCAACTGCCACGGATAACTCCTTCTCTTTTTCATTGAACAGCGCTCTAATTGAATCAAGGTCTGAAGCTGAAAACAAAAATCACCACTAGCATAAACCAAAGGCGACTTACAGAATTTCAAAGAGGTTGTTTAATCCGATTGAATCAAACAAATATAGATTATAACTCATTTTGTTAAAACTTCCCATTAAGAGAAATTCAACAACTATTTTAGCTTGTTTAATAAGTTTTCTTCCTCTCTAAATATGATGTAGGCTACTGTAGCAAAAATGTAGTACAAAAGTTCATAACTTCAAATACTATTGGTACGGTATATCCTTCCAGCGATCTCCCTTAGGAATATTAATATTACGTACTTATATTGGTAGTTAGGGATATTTATAAACTTTAGAAATCTTTGAAAGAAAATTATCAGTTTTAAATCAGAGTAGAATTTCGTACAGTTTAAAGTTCAAAAGAGTAGGTACGGTACTATTTTTATTTAAAATTTATGTTCTTTTGTTTTTACAAACAATAAATGAAGCTGCTGCATAAATATGAAGTTCTAAGTAGGTCAGTTTTAATTACGGTAACAACTATATTACGCTAAATGTTGAACTTTATGATGCACAATGAAACGGAATTATTTTTCTGTTGTTTTAAAGTACCGTATTTTATAAAATAAATTATGTTCATGGTATCACATTCTAAGCGGAATGTAAAGTTGCAAATACAACCTTAGCATTGGAGAAATGACAATGACTAAGTTCAATCACTATTAAATGTGTATGTTAAGGTTTAATAAATATAGTTTTATAATATAATTGAAAAAGCAAAATAAACTGTTTTCTAAAGTGATAGGTTAAAATGCTTTAATAGCATAAAGCACTAAGCTGCTTCAGCTGTGTGAGTAAGCAGGAAGATGAATAATAAGCTAACATAGTTAATTAATATAAACAGTCCAGTAAGGCAATCAATGATAACAAATATTTAATTGAAGATAAACAGAATATTTGTATAACAATATGATATTAGGATATTTGAATGTTGTTTCATATAGTTTAGAACATTGTTGGCAAAAGCTAATGCTCACTATCCAATGAATGCTAAGTGTCAAAACAGAATTGATCAGAAAACAATCTCCATGTTTATTATTTATACAAATTAGAAAATAACATTTGAGTTACATGTTCACTAGAATTATTTTACTTTGTAAACAATATTATATCTTTAGCACAAACAAATTGAAAAAATCTCAAGAATTTTACAATTTCTCAAATAACCTACCGGTACTGCATATTAAATTGCAGTATTAAATCTCTAAAGTAAACAAGTCATCTCTTCATCAATGCCATAATCAAAAAACTAAAACTAAATCATTTTAAAATGACTTTAAAACTGTCAATGTAAAACTTAAAGAGACGTCTACATTTCTACTAATTAAAGTCAAAATTAAACCAATAGAAGACTGAAGAGGGTAGGCCTAAACAGAAATAAACCTTTTGATAGAGGAAAGCTGTTGTTGTTTTGAGATAACGTCTTAATTAGTAATTCGACTAATGGGAATAATTAAATCTGCACCTTCCAGTTCCTGCCAAAAGGATGCTATTATAATTTATACAATTAAACCAGAGAAGCATTTGCCGACCTCTCTCTCTGTCTCTTTAGAGCTCGTTAATCTACAAACATGCTACCTACTGCGCAAGATCCGATTCCATGTCCTAATCAACAAAATTTAGTAAACAATATATCTAGCCCTAAATTATTTTAAGAGTTTGGTGATACTGTAAAACATTTTAAAATATAGAATTAAAGGACACAGAAATGGTTATTTATATTTTCTAAATATGTCTTCTGAGTTCAACCGCGTCAATTTAGACTGTAAGCCTACACTATTTACAAACGTTTACAACCGTTTTCTTATGTTATGACTCGTACCTGGACGACCGAGCACCGTTCAGTATTTTTTTTTTTAATTGTTTTTTAGGAAAATGTATGTAAATACGAATTACACGCTGAATAAATATGAATATTTTTCGATCTTACGTACATATGAACTGTTTATTTAAATTTAAAAAAAACAAAACAAGAGTGCAATTAGTTTAACATTTTATTAGAATAATCTTCTATATATATATAATCCAAATTCACTGATCACGTTTTCTCAAAAATTACTGAACGGATTGGAACGAAATTTGGTATGTAGCTTCCTCTAGGGACCATAGGTGCTCACTAAGAAAGGTTTTCAAAAAATTCGAAATTTTAAGAGGGGTTGGGGGTTGTCAAAGTTACTAAATCACGATTTCTCTAAAACTACTGAACGGATTGGAACGGATTGGTATGTAGCTTCCGCTAGGGCCGTAAGTACTGCCTAAGAATGGGTTTCAAAAAATTCGAAATTTTAGGGAGTTTGGGGGAGTCACAGTTACTAAAAAACAACCACCGAACGGATTGGAATGAAGTTTGGTATGTAGCTTCCTTTAGGGCCCTAGGTGCTCGCTAAGAAAGGTTTGAAAAAATTCGACATTTTAGGAGGTTTGGAGGGTCAAAGTTACTAAAAAAAAAACACTAAACATTACTAAAGTTTTTGTTAATATGCATTTAACTTTGATTTGTCTATCCGTGCAAAGCCGGATCGGGCCAACTAGGCTGCTATATTATAGTATTTTTTTACAGTTGATCTATTACTACGTATATATTTGAATACACTCAGTTTTATCATGACTAAATCGGATCTTAACCAAATACTTCCTTCCATACTATATTGCGGGTATGTCGAGGATTTTCATTTGGAAGACGTACGTTTAACGTAGTTGGTCGCTTAACTCTGGATAATGCTACATATAACATGCCATGCATGAAAACTGATGATCTTAAGTCCACGCCGACAAATTCGAATGTTTGGCCTTGAGATTTGTGTCCTGTCATGGCAAACTAATAATAATTAGATAATTTATATTACCTTTATAGAAGTAAAAGAGCTACTTAGAGATTTTTGCAGATATAAACCCTACCGCATTCGAATCCTAACGTCCAAAAACCTCTACAGGTGCATGTTGGTTACGTCAAACGAGTAGGCCATATTTGATATTGTTTATGTATTTTAGAAATTACAAGTAATACCGTAATTATAATCATTAGATAATTTATGTTACTTTTATAGAAACACATGTTTTCAGAACTGTTAATAACAGCACAAAAATAATGTTTTAGTTTCGTTTGGTGTTTGAATAAAGAAATAAGTTAAAATTATACCTCCTAATTCCTTGTTAATGATTTATGTTTGTTAAATAGTATACAAACATCTGGAGCTAAAATTAACAGATTAACATCTGTTTGTAAAATATCTGTGGATTTTACCTATAATGTATCTATTCGCCTACTTAGTGACTTCAAAGGTGGTATATAAAAGAAGTTCAGAGTTTACATAGGCGAAAAAAAGCTACTTAGCGCATTTTTGCAGATATAAGACCTAGCGCATTCGATTCCTGACGTCAAAACCCCCTGATGCAAATTTTCATCCAAATCGTTAGAGCCGTTAGCGAGATCCCTGAAATAAATTTATATAAAAATATACAAGAACGTTGCAAGTCAATAATGTGGAAGTTACAAGTTAAGCTTTAGTTAAAATAAGTTGCATATTAATTTGTTGAAGCAAACTTCTGACAAGAGAAAACAATCATAGTTACAACATGCGCTGAGTTTTTTCGTTGACAAATTATTTTCAGAATTAGCCTATAGATTCACATACACATATGCATAGAATCCCATTGAAATTATCTTCCGGCTCTCCAGCTCTATCTAGACTAAATAATTGGTTCCTGGTTTAATTAAAATAATTTCTTATCTTATCTGGTTGTTAAGAGGCACTGATGTTGAACTCTTTAGTAGCCTATACATTAATTTGTCAGGAGCATTATTATTGTAGTCAGACAACGAATTGGCCAATTAGCAACAACAAAATAATGTTTGAGATTGTAAGCCTTTGGGATATTTACTTAAGTACAAAAACCTATTTTACAACTGGGGGCTGAATATGAATAGGTTTGTTCGATTTACTGCAATAACTGGGAAAAGTTGAAGGAACAATATGCCAAGTAATTACAATAAACCTATTTAATCTCTCTAAAAATATCACTGCTGGATCTAGTTCAACTTTCTAGTGCTCAGTAAGAAACCACTCATTTGATCTAGATCGTGAAATCAACCAACAAATTCCGATTAGTCATTCGAAAGACGTCAGAATTTAAAGGGCCAAACTTGTACAGGCCTCAGAGTAGCCTGCATAATACAATAAGAAGCAATTTAGATTTGAGTAAGTATTTTACAAGTATTCGCAAGTGTTTCGTTATAATAGATTCCCTTAGATAAGTTACTACAGTCTCGCCTCAAATCCCCTTTCAAGATGTGCAGTCTAAAATTAATTTCAACGATCTCATATGAATTGCACCTCTACGGCAGTAACTTTTTAATGAAGTTTCACAGTGAGAGATATCGGAAATTGTAAATTAATTAGAGTATTCTTTCGATATTGTTCAACTTTCTAACAATTTCACTACTCTGTTTTAATGAGTTATCGATTGATATTTTTCCTTGACATCAAACCAACTCCGCGTTTACTTAACTTTGAAAAACAATGGATGCAATAGATATTTCCAAACCTATTTGAAACGGAAAATGTTCAATTGAACTCTTTGAAGTTTCTTTTGAATAGGCCTATCAACATGAATTTCTTAGGGAAGGTAGGCCTAACTTTAATTAATATTGTACAGCGCGTGAAATAGCGTAATTTCTTTCATAGACTCGATATTATTCAAACAAGTCTTAAAATTACTAAATAGGCCTATTAGTAGAATGAACTGTTAATAAAGTAGTAATGCCTCACTTTTACTTTTGGCCTAATATTTGCTAGTGAAATGTTTGCCGTTATGTTATGTCAAATCAGAGAAATAATCCTTCGGTTCAAAATGAAGAGTTATATTATTTTAAATTGCCAGATTCATAAAATAACATTCTATACTAGGAGAGATAAATTTAAACATTGTGCCTAAACTAACCTAACTTTAGATAAATTAGGAATTTTACAACTAGGCCTAACTGAAGATTTAACCTGCGACGTTGACACCTAGGCCATCTGTCAACCAAACGAAACAGGTAGGCCTACTCAGACCCCTCACCAAATAAATGATATGAAAGAACAAGATCAATGGGGGCGGTGCCAAGTTTTTTTTTTCAAATTTCAAAAACTAGGCAATTTTATTGACAAATCAGGGATCTCAAGTAAAACAAATCTTTCTACAGGTATCCACAGGCCTAATGCAATTTCGAGCTTTCTCTTCAGCTTCCACAAATAAAGTCGGAATATTATAAAATCAAAATCTAGTTATCTCATTATGATCCAACAATAGCCCAGGCAACAGGTCCTTTTATCTGGAAAAAAATGCGGGAGAGATGAAACTTGGTAATATAGTACATTTTGACATCCTAAAAAACATACTAAGTTTGCGACCCCTACCACTTTGTGCTTACGCCGCCATCTTAGAAAATGGTATATGATTAGTATTTTAGAGAATTGTTCTCTAAAACTTTTGTTTCAAAAATTGTTGTGTGAAATAAAAATAGTTTTTGAGTTAAGTGCCATCTTATGTGTTGTGTATTCATAAAAAATGAATTAGTGAGCTATTATCACATGAAATTGATGAATTATGTATTATAATTTGTATTATATTATTGAACTACTGTATTATTGCTATTATTTGTTTTGTAATAATACCGGTTATAGTAATTATTATTATAATTTTTCATTGTACACGTTTTGAAAAATCATTTACACAGAAATGCCTTATTATCTAAATAAAACTAGTTTAAAATGCTTCGAAAGATGTGTCAAGGCGCGTAAATTATTAACTTTTTAATTATAATTTTTCGGAACGTGTACAATAAAAATTATTTGGCCACCATTTTCTGCTGCCTGGGCTACAAGCTATAACGTAAAGCCTAATATTATAACACCTGACTCTCAATTACAATATGGCTGGAGCCATAAATATAATATAGCATGTTTCCCCTATAGAACGAATAAGTCGACTTTTTTTATGAGGTTTGACTACTTCATAACTGGCTTAAATTTAGGCCTACAATAACAAAAAAACTGTAATTTTGTTCGCTTTCTAATGTTTAAGGCTCGGCTCTCCACATTCAAAACGGCGAAGTTGGGTACCAATTTCAATGTTAAATAACCAAAACATACCTTCACTATTAAGCATATTTTTGTGTTGTTTTTGTCAAAAAACGAAAGCTGTATTTTTTTCTTAAAGTAAAATAGATTGTGGGTGTTGATTGCTAAGGTTTCTTGCAATATCTCTTTTTGCAACTGAATAAACAATTAATAAAGTTTACTATTTTTTACTATTTATATCATACGTTTGTGAAAACAATAAAACGGGTTTTGAAAATGTATTTAGCAATCAACATCCGCATATGATAATACTTCAAAATGAAACCAAATTTTTAAATTTATTCCTCGAATTAACAGAAAAAAATGACTTATTCTGTAGCATTACTCTTATGGGAATCAGATTCAATATGGCGGACAGGGTAGCGCCCCCGTCATATGTACCTTATAATGTCCGTCAAGAAAATACCTTATAATTATTATTCCGGTCCACTTTTTAACTATCCATACTGGTCGTCATAACATCTGATTTTATGGACAGCTCTTAACAGATTGTAAGTTGAACGGATAACTTCATTTAACGTATCAATAATAATTTGGGTACTTGTAGGATGTATGACAACATTGGAAAAC
>JAGFPH010001286.1:272585-295083 GCA_018207615.1 Philaenus spumarius
TGTTTTCAATTTAATCGCCTATTTTTTTTACAATGTACCAATAATAATTTTGGTACTTGTAGGGTGTATGACAACACTGGAAAACAAACTTCATGTTTTAATTTAATCGCCTGTTTTTTTTTACAATGTAGGCTAGTCACAATTAAAGGGAGCGGGAATAAATAAATCATAAATTCCTTCGCAGTGAAATTCAAGGTGCCATTAATTAGTTGAAGGCGAGTCGGGTTAGGAAGAGATTTTCGCATGTTACGGAGATGGCCAAGGCTAAGGACGATGTTTCCCGCCAAGTCAACAAGAAGGTGGGGAGGAAGAACCGCATTCCAACGGGCCACACACCCTCTGCGCTGTTGCCAAACTGTGCAATACACCTGTCGTGCATTTAATCGCTAATGCAATCATTTATCTTGTAATACACACATTTTACAAGTGATGAATAACATTCTTCTAACAGCGCTCACTTAGCAAAATATGCAGAATCCAAGATGGACAACAAAACAATATTTGTAAATAATTTTAGAATGCAGCAATTCAAAAATTGTAGTTTTGTTTCGCAAATAAACTATTTTTTCACTAAATTTAATTTGTAGGCGGATATATTATTTACTTATGCCCCTCCCTTACATGTAGACATACTATACATAAATAGCTATGCAAAGCAAAAAACTAATTGTGTATTCCTAATAATAATATATATTTTAAAATAATTGTAGGCTACTTACAGTAGGAGTAGAGCTTATAATAGGAGGCAATTTTTTTTAAATGTATAACAGAAATCTCCAAATTTAATAAACAGTGGATTACGGTAATAATATTATGAGTATACAAGGTGTCTTTTTTAAATGGGCCACCATTGGTATCTTGTAAACTATAATCTGACAGCAAACTTTAAATGGGCAACCTTTCCTTGTTTATGGACAAATTACAAAAATACCGGTTTGTAGTTAAAAAATATTTGTAAATGGCCACCATTTTCCAATATGGCGGTCAACTTTCGAATTTATCATGAACATTTTATATTGAACACCCTATTTTTTCTGTGACAAATCTGTGGTTTTGTCACTTATTCTTGTGTATAATAATTTTAAAAAAATGAATTGTTGATTAAAAAAAGTTATTTGTTTGCCTAAACAATGTTTTATTAGTGTAGAGAGCGGTTAGTCATAAAAAAAAAAACACAATAAACAAATTCTTGAAATAACTTGTAAAATCCAACATCATCATAAAATATTGGGTGTTCCGTAGAAAATTCGAAAGTTGACAGCCATATTGGAAAATGGTGGCCATTTACAAATATTTTAACAACATATTTGAGATTTTTCGAAAAGGTTTCCCTGTCAGATTTATAGTTTACAAGATATCAATGGTGGCTCATTTAAAAAGACACCTTGTATTACGTTATTGTTCTTTACATAACGGTACGTTACTACGTTTAGAATGAATTTGTTACAGCTTAGATCCTATATTGTATTTGCTTTTATACAACTCTTATTAATTCACTCTAATATTTACTAAAATGTGTACATATGCATACCAATTTTATTGAGAAACAAATGTTTACCTAAAACTCTAACCGATTGTTGGTTACATAAATTTTAAGACTAATCTGATTTTAGTACATTTTAATCTAATTATGTCGTACAGATATCATTTTATTTCCTTTTAGCAAGTTTAAAAACTGTGTCTTAAACACTAATGTTTACGGTCTTAATCAGGACAGTCAGAACAGATCAGAAAGAAATAATAAAAACTGATGCGACTAGGACCCTTTTTGTAAAAGATCGATTTAGTAAATAAATTTCTTTTAAAATCACATAGCCTAAATCTATAGGCTACTTATAAAAGCCAAATACCATTGACTCATCACAGTTTCTCCAAAACCACGAGGCCTACAATCATGAAATTTGGCACTAATACTCTTTTTAGGCTCTAGACGCGCACTTAGAAAGGGGTTTTTGAATTATAATTACTTGTTCCGACATTTGCCATCATTTGTGTGTTAAATAATCAAACACGACGATTCGGGAATACAAATCAATTCCCTTTCTCAAGTGACTAAAACTAACGTTACATAAACCTATACAACTAGGCCTATGTAAGGGTGAACAAAGTAAAACTACAAGTTATAAAACTTTTTATAAAACAAATTATAAATTATAAAACTACAAATGTCCGAACAAGTAATTATAATAAAATTCAACATTTATCATTAACAAACAATAACTTCAAACAGAGAGAAGAAAGGGTTTCCGAAAATTCGAAATTTTAGGGGGAGTTTTGGGTGGTCAAATTTACTAAATCACGATTTCTCAAAACCTACCGAACGGATTGGAATGAAATTTGGTATGTAGCTTCCTCTAGGGACATAGATGCTCGCTAAGAAAGGTTTTTTAAAAATTCGAAATTTTAACCTTTAAACCTTTAACCTTTTTGGGTTTGGGGGGTCAAAGTTACTAAAAAGAAACACCGAACGGATTAAAATGAAATTTATTATGTAGCTTCCTCTAGGGCCCTAGGAGCTCGATAAGAAAGAGTTTTAAAAAAATCGACATTTTAGGGGAGGTTTGGGGGGGTGGGTCAAAGTTACTAAAAATCCCCATAAGAAATACATAGTGTAATATATTTATTGATATAATATATTTTTTGTTAATACTGTATAAATTTAACTTTGATTTGTCTATCCGTGAAAAGCCGGATCGGGCCAGCTAGTTCGTAAATAAAAGCACGCAAGTAGTGAGGTAAGCACAGGGTCGTTGCTTAATGATGCATTCTATTAAAGAAGTAGGTTAATAACAGAACAGGTGTGAATATAAATTAGAGCGTTACTAACTGAATGGCACCGGAAATAGGTGATCAATGTGTGGTAATTAGTTGATCTTTAGTGCTTGTGGTTCGGCCTAACAGCGATTGCAACCTTGGGTTGATCCAATAGTTTAGAAGAGGAAGATCTAAAAACACCTACGTTACAGATAATCTTAAAGTACACTTTAGGATTAAGTGAACTTAAAGAAACATTATAGCTTTAAGAAATAAAACTATTTTCTATTTTGAAGTAGAATTGGCCAAATGTAACAGCCAGGGAAACATTGGCTAGATTCAAATTTTCTCATAGCGTGGGAGGAAAAAACAAAATGGTGAAGGATATTCGGGGTGGTTCAGGAAGAAAGGGAAAAGAAAAACTTTCAGGACGTGTTCTACTAGTGAAAATAAAGAAAAATGTTCCTATAAACATAGATTCGGAAATGCTTCGTTTTCCCGATATTCACCGTTTTGTTTTGTACAAAATAATTCATATCTAGAAAACGCTTTGTCTGATTAAGTTCAAACTAGGCATGAAATTTAATCTAACAATGACCTAGCCATTGTATTTGGATAACCTTAACTCCGATCAATGCATTATTTCAATCCACTGGAAATTTGACGATAGTGGGTCGATCTATGGGGAAAACGACGAAAGCTGTGTGTAGTACCAATGCCTTGAATGATTTCTCCCTAGCGCTACCCCGCTGCGCGATCATGCAATATTTTCCCGAAAACCTTTTTTTCGCCACACTGCCGCCGTAGGCATGCATGATCTATTTTATTATTCATGATCTATGATCTAGCTCAAGAAAAACAATAGGGTCTATCCAATGATGCGTATCAAAATGGCGGCTGTTTGAAAATTTCAAACCTAAATTACTCAAAACCCGTACATTGTAACAAATAATGTCAAGGGACATTTTTTGTAGCCCTTTTGATTCCCTATCAGATGGTGTAACTGTCAAAACAATCGAATTAATGATAATAGGTAAGTTAAAGATAACAGCATATGCACATACAAGAATATATTGTTTTGTTTACTGTTTTGGTATAGGATGCCGGATTGAAAAAACAATTATTACACATGACTATTATCCTTACTATCTTTTTTTTTCCATCAGTAGACCCAGCCCGGGACCGTTGAGACATTACTTCAGGCTAGGCCACTTGGCACTTGGTCTATTACTTCTTTCCTGGGGGAAGGGAAATCCATCATGGACACCCTGTATTCCCTACTAGGGTAGTGCCGGACTCCTACCGGCTAAAAACCCTCCCCATCACTTGTGGTATATGTATATCCTTACTATCTAAAGTTTTACTCGTTTGTACAATTAATAATCTATAATCAAGTCTTGATGAAGGATCGTTAATCATAATAATACTTTGTACAAGTCTAACCTAGTTAAAATATAAGATTTGATCAATAGGTTTTTTTTTTTATATACAATTGATACAAAAAACTACCAACCACGCCGTTGCAATATTATGAACAAACCGTCACGATTTAAAAAATAATTTCTTCAAACCGGCGAGTTCAATGAAACCGTCGGGTTTCCTTAAAAATGAAATACATAATTCAAAAGTAAGGTAAACTGCGAAAAATGTTTTCGAAACAAATATGAAAGTTTAGCTCTTAAGCACCGTCGAGGGAGAGTTTAGAAAGAATTGCTCAAGTTGCGGAGTGGTAAGTTACGTCGACGTGTGACAAATTCAAGTTTAGTTCCCAGAATTGGACTTTAGTCTCAAACAAACTTCAAGTAAAACCAAATATAACAATGTGAAGTTAGTTGATATTGAAATAGCAATTAAATTACCATTAAAGGTAAACATTTTCTCAAACATTCCGTGAAAACGATTATTACTATAATTTTATAATAAACTATGGGAAACCCCTGCGTGTTCCGCACGCCAACCCTGTTGGAACCTTCTGTAAACATAATCATGTTATGTTTTCTTTGTAATAAAGGTGCAGGATTAAAAGCTAAGATGGTACAGTGTTAAATGTTCAAATGAAATTATTTCGTATATTTTATAACAGCCGTTATAATAAAGGTTTAAAGAACCAGCAAGGCTCAGGTCTACAACACTTTCATAAAAACCTAACCTAAAAGTTAGAAATACAAATAATTGCTTCAGAGTTTAAAATCAGCTGTTAGTGGAAATATTTTAGCAAACAACTGTTTTATCTGCTATTTTATTCAATTGGTTGCTATGGTAATGAATGTAAATACATTCAAGAAATATGAGTTGGTCCATCGGTCTAAGCCTAACCTAAGATTTTTCCGACTAAGTTTACAAATATTTAATTAAAAAAATTTTTTATCAAAATGAATTACAGCCTATGTTACTCAAGGATAGTGTAGCTTTTTATTAGTAAAACTATTTTTTCAATCGGTTCAGCAGTTCCAGAGATTACCTCCTACATACAAACAAACAAATTTTACTTCTTTATATATTAGTATAGGTAACATTAGGATTGCATGCACGTTAAGCTACGATAAAATAAAAATATTCACAGATTTTCAAAACGTTTCCTGGAGCTTTTCTTAAATTTTAGCAGCTTAAAAGCTGGTACATTTTGTGATGGAATCCAACGTGAAAATCCATCACTATAATTTAACTTCTGTAGCAGTTTAGTGATCAAATTAATCATTTTGGATAGTTTTAAATTATAAATTATTTGAAAAAAGAAATACTAACTACTACAATAATTTTAAACAGATGCAGATTTAACCCTCCTTTTACAGAGATATCACTAGTTACAGATTTAACCAAGGAGGATTCATTTATTAATGTAAAAATCAAACAAAATGTTAGTTTACTAACTTAAAGAAGAATTCAGAAATAATATAAACATCTAGAATCACTCCTTTGCCCTATTCATGAATTTGTTGAGAGTCCTTATACATTCAAAACACAAGTTATCTTTTTTATTGTGTTTAGCCTGACCACGTACATATTTGAAACATTAGCAACAGACAGTCGTTGTTTTACTCAGTTTTGTTCTATTTTCACTGTCAGATTCAGAGCAGCAATTGTGGCATCTTCCTTTTCCATATATGTAGACACTGGCATGGCTTGTGGACGGTGGAATAGCGTTTTCTTTCCAGTACATTTTCCATAGCCACCACTACATTGTTTGGAAGCCCTTGAAGATTTGTAGCTCGACGTTCAATATTAGGTCGAACCAGTTTCATTCCCAATTCTTGCAAAAACTTCTGCAATAGCTTTTCTTTTTGTTCCATTCTGGGAAGTTCACAATGTATAAAGAGAATTATTATTATTTCTCCTCAAAACAAATTTGTTCCTCATTTAAATAACATCAAAATGTTAAAGGTGATACATCTGTTATTTCTTACAAGGGTTTCGTCCAATAGGTCACTCAATCTAAGTCATAAAACATATAGTAAGAATCGAACACGCTTGTCACCTTATCACTCCAGAAATGTTGGGAAATTTTAGACAACACTTTGAGTCCAGGCTGTATTTTTGTCAAGAAGTCAATGGTTCTCATTTCGAGAGCACTTAATCTGAGTGTTAAAGGTTTTACTCGTTGTAACATAATTATTAAATGAACTTTAAATACGAGTTTTTTGGGGAAAATCATAACTTTGATTGGCCATTATGTTGGATAGAGTCAACATACAGACCTCCGGCCTTCTTCTTTTAGCTAGACCTTTAAAATGAGGTGTCGCTCAATAGGGCTTCTCATTTAAAATTTTCGACTTACCCCAAAATACCCCATTTTTGGAGAAGGATTTAAAATATACGACAAAACAAAAAACTAAATTTTTGGTCATGCTAACAATCCCCAAAGCAATTCTGTCTATTTCCATTAATCAAAAAAATAATAGGGGGGGGGGGACTTTGAAGACACCCGGTATATATATACTATATAAATAGTATCAACCTCTCCTTTTGTTGAATTGTGAAAACAAATTTATGTCAGATTTGTGTTTACCATTTATGTCACGAACCACTGCACCATCTTGATGTTGGGTTGATAGTAATATTAGTTTATTTAAGTCCCTTTTCTATATACGATTGTAAAGTAACAGGGGCCATATTAGATTTGAGATGAGTAAAATCAAAAAGGCTTGAATATTGTGGGCGACCAACAGTTACTTTTAGCTCTTTAGGAATAAATGTTCGCTTTGTCTGCATAGTTCCAACTAAGCTAAGTCACAGTTTGGATATAGTTCTTCTGCTAAAGTGGCGGAAGTGTAAAACTGTCAGTCTACCTGTGTTAGCGATTGAAGTTTACTGTGTGGGACTGTTTTGTCCTACCAAAGCAGAAAATCTTAATGTTTATATGAGCTAAAATTTGTATAGAAATTCTTAAAGTTTCAAACTTTAGTTTTTAACAATAACTTTTAACGCGTCAGGAAAATTTCAGATACTCAATAACTGCATTACAACTAAAATAAATAAAACACGAATTTGATTGAAATGTTTGAGTACTTTATTTAGTAGGCCTATTAGTTCATACACGTTTAATTATGTACGAAAATAGAGCTAAATTTATGTGAATGAAAACCGAAAAACTCCCATTTTTATCTTCAAGTAGTGAAGCTACTTTGTAGATTTGTTACGGGACACAACTAGGCTTGTGATTGATATCAGGGACATTTCTCGGGCTAACCTCCTTGGGGAATAAACAGGAACATAATCGGAAGCGAGGTTAACCTAACTTGATTTCACTTCTCCGAGATATCGCTTGGGACATGTGTGGATCCGTTATTAGATTAACTGTATCGGCCTAGGTAATAGCTACCTTTACTAAAAGTCGATTAAATAAACTGTAAATCATCGCACACGAACGTCAAATAGGCCTACCTGGTATTTACTCTAGCGAGTCGAATCTCAACTAATTTTGTTGTAATAATTAACAGCACATCACTAAACCAAAATAATGCAATGTTAAAAAAGCCAAACAGTAATAATTTCGAACAAGATTTTCAAGAAAATTGCAGTATCTATTTTCTAGGCCTAAAGGATTTAGTTACATTAATTAATTGTAATTTAAAGAGTTCTTAACCGTTTTTGACAATTAAAGTTTGTGTGTAGGCTATGTGTGTTTTTTTAAAGAAGAAACTGCACTGTCAAATAGGTCTTTCTATAGATAAGACTAATAATATTTATTATTTTTAGATAGTAATAATTCCAGCTTACACGCTTCCTTCCTCAGCAAGGGTTAATTTAATTAAATTAGAAGTGAAAAAACATGGACCAAGACCGGGATTTGAACCCAGGGACCTTTACCATTCCGTGGTAACGCTCTACCGACTGAGCTATCCTCATCACTCATCACTAGCTATCGATGTTATCACACTTGTACGGTTTTACTGCATTTATTGAACCATTTTTTCACATTTATTTAAATTTAATAATAAATGCTATCATAATATTTAATACTTGATCAATACGGGGATTTGGAAAAATTAAGCTCAAGTTTATTTTCCTTGGATTAAATTTGAGGACAATTTATTAAATTATCTTATTCGTAAGCAAAATTATTGTCCATAAGAACATTATTAGCGAATTTCCATAGGGAAAATGGCTATTGCAGTGGCCCTTATGGTGAGACCCAAGGTCGGGAGTAGCAAATGAGCACCGATCATGGCCCCAAGAACACGTTTTGGAGTGTCATTAAAATTCACATATATACATATATATATATTTATATATGTATATATGTGTTCGCACTCTAGCGGCCGCATTTTAAATCCGATTTGGTCCAAATTGGGTACACGTGTTGGTTGTCTATGTCGCTCGGACGAGTTCGTTAGCCAAAAAAATCCAACAACCGGAAGTACGTTTTTTGACCGGAAGTAACTATTTTTTGAGATTTTTACTACGAGAATGAATTTTTTAGAGTTTTTTCTAAAAATATAAATGTAGGATGTTAGTCTGCACATTTTGTTTTTTTTACGCGACCTTATTTAATAGCTCGCTTGGTTCCCCCAAAATCGACCAAAACGTAAAATACCATAAAAGTACCCGGTTCGAAGCCAAGTGGTGCAAACTCGCGAGGCCACTAGGCGCAAACAAATTCCATTAATATATTGCGTGCACACAGTCAGCTGTTCAACGCCTTCGTGAGTAGACCTATTCCCGAAAATGTTGGTTGAAACCGTAAAACATAGGCCTATAAACTTAATTTTGGAAATTTGCTCAATTCACGTCAGCAGTCCAGCTGCGTGGTCGAATTATTCTTATTTTTGGTAATGGTTTTAACAGCTTTGTGCTTTGGGCATGGTTAAGGTGCGTTAGAGCCTTGATAGTGAATGTATTTTACACTAACCAAACTTTTTCAAAATATGTATTAGTAACCCCAATTTTTCCGTAAAAATTATACTACCCAAAATTTTCAACTTTCTGAAAACGATATAAACAAAAAACGAATTTAGTAAAAGAGCTAGTATAAAGTACGAAAATAGCAAACAAAATACACGGTGCGTATTAAAACCTGCATATTTTTCAATCTGGAAATTAAAACACATTTCTTTCGGGTAACCAATATGTATTTGTTATTATAACTTGTCATACAATTTTTTCGTTAGAAAAAACGAATTTGAAAATTATTTAAACAAAGTGCTAAAAGAACAACTTTTTAATAATAAATATATTTCCTTTAAGCTCCATTGTACTAATTATAATTTTAAAAATTACTCAACCAGATATGAATAGCAAATAACTCAGTTAGAGAGTATGGGTAGACAAAACACACGGTGCGCATTTTCCACTCTGCAAATGAAAATACATTTCTGTTCAGTATTTCACGTCCGGGTAAAAGGACAAATGAAAAAGTTTGTTTCACAATAAGTCAAAACATTAGTTTACCTTATACAAAGCGTAATTCCCCCAGCACAGGAGTAATATTTTGCATTAAGCCTTTCCCTTATAAAAATATGTCTTCCACGACATAGGATAATGAATGTGGATAATATAGCAGTTAATATTCATATATGTTAAACATTCCATATTCAAGTCTACAATAATATATACCTTCATTGCTGTCGGATGTATATGTCTGTATAAATACCTTCTCTACTATTCCACGGGGTATAATTTCCATAAGTTTTGCTTGTTTTAACCCTATTTTAAATACAAGTAACCCGTTGGGATTTGTTTTATTTCATTGAATACTGAAAAAAAAATGTAAAAGCCAGAGCTTTAAATACTTTGTATGGTTTGGGTTAGTATTTCACGTTATTCGTTCACAATTATTGATGTTAATTACAATCTGTATCGCGAAGTCTAAGCGTATTGCAAAATTCTCGTAAAAGTAATTTAAAAATTATATTATTTCAGATTATTTCTGGGTGGGTTAAATAGAGAAGCGGCGTTGTGCAGTGGTTCGTGCGGTCGTCTCAGTTTGCTACAGTAGAGCAGGTTCGAGTCTAGATCGGGTCGCCGGAATACTACCCCCCCAAGCAGGTTCCTACGTCATTTTGACGTCAGAGATCGGGGGGGCAGTTTTCCAGTCACGCACACTCAAGTTTCGATATAATTAGAATAAAAAAAAAACTAGAGGACTAACCTAAACTGTTTAGTCACAGTATGTTGCCGATAACAGTGTAATTGTAGGAACCTGCTTGGGGGGGTAGTATTCCGGCGACCCGCTTTTGCTAGGGGGGGGGGGGGGTAGTATTCCAGTCGCGGACAAGGCTCCCATATTGGTTAGTTGGCAGATTTCGTGACGTCACGTTTCACCTGGGGAGTAGTTTTCCGGGGGAGTAGTATTCCGCATCCCCTCTAGATCTAAAGTTCTGAAATAAGCAAAAGAATATTAAGGGGGCGCTACCCTGTCCGCCATATTGAAAATGATTCCCATAAGAGCAATGCTACAGAATAAGTAATTTTTTTCCGTTAATTGGTGGAATACATTTTAAAATTTGGTTTCATTTTGAAGTACTGTCATGCGGATGTTGATTGCTGAATACATTTTCAAAAACCGTTTTATTGTTTTCATAAACGTATGATATAAATAGTAAAAAATAGTAAACTTTATTAATTTTTTACTCAGTTGCAAAAAGAGATATTGTAAAAAACCTAAGCAATCAACACCCACAATCTATTTTACTTTAAGAAAAACAAATACAGCTTTCGTTTTTTGACAAAAACAACACAAAAATATGCTTAATAGTGAAGGTATGTTTTGGTTATTTAACTTTGAAATTGCTATCCAACTTTGCCGTTTTGAATGTAGAGAGCCGAGCCTTAAATTGGTATTTTTCGACTGTTTTAAGCTCGGAAGGACTAAACAAATATTTCTGAGTTGACAGCAGCTCTCCAAGTGGCAGAGCTGTACATTACTAGCATTGACTTTGCTAGTTTGTCATTCTTCCGCTAGCAAATGTAGGACACCTTTATAAAGGCAGAAAATAAAGGGTTACAGACTTAACCCTGACTGTATACGTACTGAAATGTGCATGCGTCACAATGCCTGGTAGTATGTGTTATTAAACACAGGTTTCTCTCACACATTGAACATTAATGGATATACAGTATTATTGTCTAGTATTCCTCTGCGAGCAACAAGTTGATGTGATAACCACCAGAGTGCAGGCGAAATAGTACAGTGACTAGATAGAGACAGTGTGGCCACATGAAAGCCACATGTTTTCCTAAAAGTAATGTTATCTGCCATAAAGTATAATGTAATTTATTTTCAAAATATTTATAAAACCTTTTGTTTTATTTCATAAAGGCCTCGTAAACAACTTTTTAAATGTTAAAAAGTAGTTAGAAAGCAGATAAGTTGTTTAAAATGAAATAACCTATAAAAAATAATGATTTAGCGAATTTAGCCTACTATCACATTTGTTACTAGGTACAGTAGCCTATGCGGATAGTTGAGTAGCCTACTGACGTTAATTACAAACTAAAGAAAACGAAAAATAAAACAACGAATAGGCCTAAATCAAAATGGAAAATTATTATCCTGTTGTTAATTAGCTTTTTTTATTTGAATATTTAAATTTTACACATTAAATATTTTCAAAGTTACACTTTCTGATTTTTACAATGCATTTATTTCCATCGGATTTTTATTAAAATAAGCGAAGCAATTAAAACTTTCCTAACTCATTTATTTTTTTTTTCAATTGAAAGCTAATAATAAAACTAATGTCTCTAACAACAATTTAATATCGAAATTTCAATTCTTTGATTTTGAGGTTAGGTAATTCAAGATTTTCAAGTTTAAGTTATTCAAAGCAGAAAAACAGGTTTCATTATTAATTTCCCTCATTATTTCAGTTAGGCCTACTTATTAATGTGATTCTTGTCTTAGATTGTTCCTTCACCAAGACTAAAAGAAAGAAAAAATAACGATGACAATTTAATTTGAAAACTATGAACAAACGTAGGGCTAACACGGACAAAATTATAGGTTTGGGCCATAAACAGTTCTTAAAATTGTGTATAATACTAATATTTATTGCATTTATCTTTCTAATGATAAAAAGGATTATGATAAAAAGGATTAGTCTATGTTATGAACTTTTTAAAATGTTGCAAATAAAAGACTTTTGGCATGTAGGCCCTACTTACTTCTGAAATATGCGAGCTGAAACGATTCCGTAGAGTGGCGGGAGTAGCCTATTCTGCTGTCATTTCCTTATTAATATGGTCCAATATCGCATACTTCAACACAAATCGCTTTAAAATACCTATTACGTTTATGTAAAAGTAAAAACTAACAAATATCTGTTAAAAAATCGATAGCGTCGCTTTTAAACTAAGTGAAAGAGAATGAATGTAATGTAAACAGATACGAATTTAGGAAAAACATGGCTGCCGACATCTCGACCAATAGGAAACAAGACCTCACTTGGCCACACTGTCTAGGAACACAAATTCGGCGCGTACATGCTTTCACAATAACGTGGCGTTTTCGTCATAAATTATCAAAAATTATTGAAATTACTTTTATTTGTAAGGTAATTAATCTTGGAATGTGGTGATCCTTTTAACATTTTTGATATTTGCATTATTGAATAATAAAAAAAATCGCAAACCTTGATTTTGAGTTAAGTCAAAGAAAACATTTAAAGACTAAAATATATCCCCGTTCGGACTGTCCTAACCTTTAATAATTTCCTCATCATTATTACTCCAGTAAACCCGTTTAACATTGCTCTTATGGGAGTTGAAATTCAAGATGGGCCTATGTCTGCCGAGTCGTACTATTACTTTTCATAGATTAGTAACTAAATCGTTTGTAACCTTATTTCAAAATATCAGATGTTTGTCTATAATATGTAAGGTGTATTTGTCTTTTGTGCGTGATAATGACTTTACCAAATTTGATCTACACAGCCATATTTATCAATGTGTACGTAATTTACTTATCACTGAAACAAGCGTAAAGCATAATTTTTAGAAACATTTCATCTTGAAACGTATTTTAATGAAAATAACACGCAGAAATACTTAATAGAATAAACTTAGAACACAAAACCTCACAACTAATACGTTTATTAACTCAAACGCGTTTCAACTACAAAGTCGCCATCTTCAGTGATGCACGAGATCACAATATTGTAGCTCGTGCATCACTGAAGATAGCGAGTTTGTCGTTGAAACGCGTTTGAGTTAATAAACGCATTAGTTGTGAGATTTTGTGTTCTAAGTTTATTCTATCGAGTATATTTTCTCACAAGTCAAAAAGATATATTTATTTACACGCAGAAATGTTTATAAGTGATTAAACTTATGGTAAATTCAATTAAAATATTTAATGGTAAACATTAGGAAAGAAATTATTACGCAAATCTTTCTCAAAAGTAGGTTATCAAAAAGTGAGTTACATTGTTGAAGCTTAACCGAATTTCTTTTTAGTACGGTTATTAGTTTGTACCATTAATAAATGCTTAGAGACAGACTTATAAAATAGTGTTTTTTACTCACAAAGGTTAAAATCAAAACCGAAATAATTATTTAAGAAATATAATTTTGGAGTTAAGGAAACGGTTTCGTTGTTCCAAACCGTACAAGAGTAAATGTAATGAATGAAACAGCTGCGAGTAGGAACATTCCGAAACAGACGCAGGTGATCAATCAAATGGGAAATTAACATCAAATAAAGTTTGAAATATCGTTCTACTTCAGTTGGTTTTGTTTTTGATTGATGAGAGAAGCCAGACTAAATTTAAGCAAAAACAGGAATGCACGACGGCGCGGCGTGTGATCGTATCCTTCCCATGCGTTACTTCTGTTGGATTTCCCTTTCGTTCTTCTTTTGTAATATTTTGATTTTGTAAGGATAAGTCGAAAGAAGTGTGACTTCATAGTTGTATGTGGGGTAGGAGTGGCGATATATTAAAGTAGGACATTAACTAATAAATATTATTATTATTATCTAGAGAGAAAACTATTCGATCGATTTAGAACAAATTTGCACCAAACACGTCAATTAGGCCTGTATAGATGCATGAAAAAAGGTTTTGAAAATTTTGGAAAAACAACCCCCT
This sequence comes from Philaenus spumarius, assembly GCA_018207615.1. Taxonomy (NCBI): domain Eukaryota; kingdom Metazoa; phylum Arthropoda; class Insecta; order Hemiptera; family Aphrophoridae; genus Philaenus; species Philaenus spumarius. Next base: position 286,865 of record JAGFPH010001286.1, read on the forward strand.
TTATGGTCAAAAAACCCCAAAAATCAGTTATTGTTATTATTATTAGCTAAAGGAGAATTTTTAGAAAGATGCGGTTTTTTGCATATGGTAGGGTACATTAAAGGCTACAAATAAGCCAAATTTTATCAAAATCGTTGGAGCAGTTTTTTTTTTATAAAAAAATAATAACTGATTTTTTGGGTTTTTTTAGCCAAAAAGGGGGTTGTTTTTAAAAATGTTCAAAGCCGTTTTTCGTGCATCTATACAGGCCTACTTGACATGTCTGGTGCAAATTTCTTTGAAATCGATCGAATAGTTTTTGCTCTAGCTTTGTATACATACAGACAGACATTTTGTAAAAACCACTTTTTTGGACTCATGGAGTCCCAAAACGGATATTTCCACAAAAATCTCAACATCGATTTTTTTGCGATCACTATACTTTCTCTATACTATAGTGAGAAAGTAAAAGGAGGGAGGATAAATCAAATGAGCTTGTTGGAAGCATCAATCAGGGAATTAAAAGCTTTCGTTTTTATATAAATTTTATTTTGGAAGTGTAAACATATAGGTGTACCTCGGCGCTATGTTTGCTGGCGGGTGAATTAGCTTTTACCGTCACTTATTTTCTGAAACGCTCTACTATTATTATATTTAGTACACATGTGTATCCGACTGTTTGGAAAAAGTTTTGGTCTTGCCGAGATTCGAGCCAGCACAGTCCATCACCATAAACTAGCGCCTTAGCCGGTTAGGCCACGAACGCATTGCTAAGTATGAAAATGAAAACTTATTTATTTGACCCTTCTTGTACATAATTTACACAGTAAAAAATTACAAACTTAAATTATACGCTTAATAATAAATAAACAACTATTCACCGTACACAATATAATACATACAAAATATAAATTCACAATAACATAAATTGAAAATAGTAAAGGGTTAAAACCTGTATATCTGAGTTGGGTATATAAGTGTAACAGATTGTCCTACGCCATAGACCTAACCCGTTAACGTTAACACAATGAATAGTTTAATTGGTAATACCTCTGAAATGGACATTGTGCTTCCTCATTTCGTAAGTTTTGTTAAACAGTTTACACTTCAACCGTGTGGTCTTTACACGCAGTGTACATTCAACAGTAAATTTTTCAGAAAAAGTCAATATTTAAGCTGTAAAAATTAAATCACGCGAGGTTTTCCTGATTTAACTCAACATGATGTTTTCGTCCTTTTAATAAAAACACATATCTTTCAGGTAGTAATATAATTTTAAATTTTTGTTTAAAAAAGTTGTAGTTTAGATAATTCTTGCATAATTAACAAATAATATCTTAAAAGTTCGATGGATTAGTCGTAAGACTGCAGATGTCTGTATGGGATGGATGTCCTGGGTATAGTATGCTCTACCACTTCTGTCACATCAGCTTTGTTTAAAAGTAGACCTTAGCCATAATGTTGAATGTAACTGTTTAGTGAAGATAATTTGTGTGTGTGTGGGGGGGGGGGGGGGGGGACGTGGGGCTGGCACTTGACCTTGCCCGGGCGTGATGGGCGAGGGGTGTGGGGGAAAGGCGTAAGTGGAGACAAAAAACATTTTCCCACGCCGCTTTCTAATGTGATTCATTCTTTCGACGAACTGGTGGTGTCACCTCATCCTTGAAAGGGTTACAAAAGTAATTTTAAATTTAATTACATTACGTATGTTCTTTTTTCTAGAGATAATCGCACATTAGCCCAGTCGGTATAGGTTACAACTACCAGTAATTTGCAATACGGCTGATTTTTTTTATAAGTACCTTAAAGTATGTAGATTAATATAAAAAAAGTTTACCAGTCTATCGATTTCCAAAAGTCGAAAAAAAATCGATTATCATATTTTGTTTCGATTATCCTTAATATTTCGAGCTGTGAAGAAGATAGAGAAAAATAAAAAATACCACCGTGTAGGGGAGGTATTTTTCAATAAAAAAGGACATATGTATTTATTTCGTCCGACCAATGGTTTGTCTGGAAAAAATTCTATAATGCAGGTATGTATTTTGCAGCAGGGGAAATCACTAAAACGGGACATCTTATTCATATATGAAGCGTTGGCTCATTCTAAATTGACTGAATTTTAATATATCGAATTGAAACTTGACATATGTGTTAAAATATATATTTTAAACATTTATTCTGAGTCTCAGCTTGTTATCTTGAAAATGACCTGATCTAGAGCCACTTGACTTATTAATGGGTTTCTCGATTTTAGGAGTACCGGACCCACGAACTCATATAAATGGCTCCAGTTTAGAAAATTTTCAAAATATCAACCTGAAAGTTTTTTTACAAGCTAAATATATAGATTCAAACAAGATCAAGGAGTATAAACCTTTTTTATTATTTACTTTTAAAAGCACAAGTAACCTAAAAAAGTATAATTTTAGACCTTTTTAGATTTTTCATCAAAACACTTGAGTCAATCGGCTGCAGATTAGTAAATTTCTTAAATATAGTTTTTAAAATAAGTATAGCAAAAAACAATTGTGTTTGTAACTTCTGTACCAAATTTTAAATCGATGTGTTCAAAAATGTCGAAAATGGAGTCGTTGAATATAAAGGTGTTATAGTTATAACGAGGTAGGTAAAACAGAAGACTATTTTCAAGCGCCTCGTTTTTAAAAATAACACGAAAAAAATCATTCATACTTACTAAGAATATTTATACTGGTGTATTGAACTTGTAAAACAAATTTGATGTTGATATTCAAAAAATTGACGAAACTGGAGAAGATTAAAATTAGTTGGTGGGTCCGGTACTCCTAAAATCGAGAAATTCATTGATAAGTCAAGTGGCTCTAGATCGGGTCATTTTCAAGATAACAAGGTGAGACTCAGCATAAATGTTTAAAATATATATTTTAACACATATGTCAAGTTTCAATTCGATAAATTAAAATTCAGTCAATTTAGAATGAGCCAACGCTTCATATATGAATAAGATGTCCCCTTTTAGTGATTTCCCCTGCTGCAAAATACATACCTGCATTATCGAAATTTTTCCAGACAAACCATTGCTCGGACGAAATAAATGCATATGACTTTTTTTATTGAAAAATACCTCCCCTACACGGTGGTATTTTTTATTTTTCTCTATCTTCATCCCAACTCGAAATATTAAGAATAATCGGGGAAAAAAAATGATAATAGATTTTTTTTCGACTTTGGGAAATCGATAGACTGGTAAACTTTTGTTTATGTTAATCTACATACTTTAATGTACTTATAAAAAAATCAGCCGTATTGTAAATTACTGGAACTTTTGGTCTAAAATTACCCCTACCGACTGGCCTACATTTTAAATATAAAATTGGAACATGGAACTGGTTTAACTACCCGCGCTGGGAATACTGATGTTTTTAGTATGGTTAGTAGCCCATAGTTTTCTCAACAATTATGACCACATTTCGCAACTTCTGTGGTGGGGTTCCAAAGCACAGAAGAGGGCAATGGGATTGTTGTGTAGAATAAAGCCCAGTAGAGATGGGTTCCTGGAGGCTCTCTCGGAGTTTTTTTTTAATGTACTTCTATAAGTAGGGTTTTTAACACTGCACGTACTATATCGACTACTTTAAGAGTTTTTAATTTTTGTACAAGAATTTCAACATGTTCATCACAATAATGAAAACAATGCATTATACTTTTCCTGACCACTTTCGTTTCCCCATTTTAGGGAAGATCCCCAATCTGGCAACACTGATCTGGCGAAAATTTACATCTACGAAAATTTAAATTAATTTAAAAAAGTTCAAACCTATTTTATTCTTTGAATTAATAGGCCTAACTATATTTATATTTCCCCCGCGTAGAGGAACGCATTGTACAAATTTTAATTTAAACTTTAGTAATTCTCCGTGATACAATTATTCTTAATAACACATTTTACAAACAAAGAACAATAACGGTATTTATGATTTCAAAGCAAGGGTGCAACTAAATTGGAGAAGTGTTTGGTGGATACAAATTTGGCGTCACAACTGCAGAGCTGCAACGATACAAATGGGTTAAAATGAACCCTCCTATAAGATCTGTCTGACCTTCTATATTAGGTCGTCTTATTTCCATACAAAACCTCAAATTTTGCAACGTCATACCCTGTTCACATCTCACAAAGATTGCTTTTGTACTCAACCATACAATCTAGCCTACATATAGAAAGTCCAGAACATAGTAGTTGGGTATGTATTTTAAATAGTATAGCCTATAGGCTATTATATAAGTTGTAAATAAATGAATTTAACTGAGAGAATAGAGTCTACCAATGACTATTTAGCATTTTATGTTACTCAAATGTAATAAAGGGTTGAAATAAAAAATTTAAAAACTGGATTTCACTAAAGGTTGTTTAGGATCTGAAGATACCGTTATTCGTCGAAATCAGCAAACCAAATTAAATGGATTTGTAATTTAATAAATGTACCCTAGGTTGATCGGTGCAGTTGTTTCGCTTTAGTAGGAATCATCAGGTGTTCACTTTATTACGTAAAATACCCCACACTTCACTCTAAACCAACACACAAAATTAAAATTACATGCTGATTATACTTATTACAGTTTTTAATACTGTTTTTTTTCTAGTTGTCATAGCGATCCCATTTTAACTTTGTTTTTAGGGATTGTGAGTAGGCGTCGTAATGTAATCGATCTTTTTATTTTACATGGTAAGGTTTGTCTTTAGCGCAAATGTAAATGCTAGCGACACACGACGAGGAGCTTTATTATTGCTTATACTCAGGCACAGAACTGAGATATTTAATAAATCATTCATGTAGCCTAGGCTGTGGAATCCATTGCCGGAGAGTTTGAAATGCATCAATGACCGTGTTCAGTTCAAGAAGGCTTTGGGTTGTTGGTTCTGCTACAGTTTTTGGGTAGTTTCGGGCGCTCGGGCGGGTTTTGAGTCATGTTCTTGAATGCGTGTGTTTGAGAGTGTAAGTGGGTTTATGTAATGTTTACATATTATAGTGTAACATAATTTACTTTAGTTTTATTTTATTTAGGATATAAATTTGTATATTTTTAGTTCTCAGTTTTTGTACCTTATGTTTTGGAAGTAATTATTATTTGTAATGTGAATTTTTATGTATTTATGTTTCTTAAAATTCGATTTTAAGAGAAGAGAGGACCCAATGGTCCTAACTTCGCCTCAATAAATAAAGATTATTATTATTTATTATTATTATTATTAATCTGAAATATAGGATGAAATGCAAATGCTTTGGGGGTTCAATCTAAACGTAGGACAAATCATAAAGGGAAAAGTTAAATGTACATGGATCAAAAAACGCTTACAAAAAAAATATCGAAATATAATGTATTCTTATTGGTTTCATATTTGATACAGGCACCATTAAAAAGTAAACAAAACTAAGGTGATTATTTTGTACTATGTTAAACATTTATCTTAAAAACCTGTAACTTTACAAAAAACATACAAAATAAAAAACTAGTTTTTTATTGGCGATCACAATTGCTCATAATTTTAGTAACATAGTTTCTATTGAAACATGTATGCCTGCTCCTCTCTCTAACAGCCGTATATCATCATCCACAGAAGACAATGAAAGCAGGTGCAATTTAGTATATTATCAACCCAGTACAAACAGATTTGATTTAAAATGAAAATTGTTTGCTAAGTGCTAGGTGAAAGCAAAGTTGCAGTCATTTGTGTAAGTTAATTTTTTATCTTCAGATTTAGTTGATAATATGAAAAGTAATGTAAACAATTTCCTCAGAATATGGTAGGCAAATATTGAGAGAAAAAAGTACATGTTCACTTTTCAGTGTTTAAATTTCTTGAGTCCATTTAAATGAAGTTACACCACAATTCCAACAATCAGCAACCTCGCTCAATCCTAACGCTCCAGTTTTAGATTTTAACAGAATAAACTAGGCTCACTTGAATACAAAACATAGATTATTGTAAATAAAATTTTATTTAACATTTCAAATTTTAGAATTACCCTATTTGGTAACTTAAAAAACCTCCATTTTAAAATGCTTCATCAGCCAAAATTACATCGTCTTTTCGGAATCACGTGAATATTTTTAACTTATTTTGTGTGAATTGATTTTAATATTTTTCTGTTCTGATAACTAGTTATAATTTTAGAGTTTAGGTATAGGTTAACTTCGTTTTAAAATGACTACACATCAATAAGACGAAACGTTCCAATGTTAAAAATTCAGACCAGGGAAGCATGACAGTCGGACCTCTCCGACTCTCCTCATCTTTATAATTGCCAGCGAAGTGAAGTGAGCATTATTAGCGAATTTCCATAGGAAAAGTGAGCTATTGCAGTGGCCCTTATGGTGAGACCCAAGGTCGGGAGTAGCAAATGAGCACCGATCATGGTCCCCAGAATACGTTTTGGGGTGTCATTAAAATTCATGTATATATGTGTTCGCACTCTAGCGGCCGCATTTTAAGTCCGATTTGGTCCAAATTTGGTACACTTGTTGGTTGTCTATGTCGCTCGGACGAGTTCGTTAGCCAAACAAATCCAACAACCGGAAGTACGTTTTTTGACCGGAAGTAACTATTTTTTTAGATTTTTACTACGAGAATGACATTTGTTTAGAGTTTTTTTTCTAAAAATATAAATGTAGGATGTTATTCTGCACATTTTGTTTTTTTACGCGACCTTATAGCTCGCTTGGTTCCCCCAAAATCGACCAAAACGTAAAATACCATAAAAGTACCCGGTTCGAAGCAAGTGGTAGCGAGGCCACTAGCAGGAAACAAATTCTACTAATATATTGCGTACACACAGACAGCTGTTCAACGCCTTCGTGAGTAGACCTATTTCCCAAATTGTTGGTTGAAACCCTAAAACATAGGCCTATAAACTTAATTTTGGAAATTTGCTCATCTCACGTCAGCGGTCCAGCTGCGTGGTCGAATTATTTAAAATTAAACTGTCCAACTATCTTATTCAAAACAGCAGGGAAATTACTAAGATATATTTTTCTGAAAATTTCTAGCAAAACAACCCCATCTCTCAGTTTCTACATTCAATTAGACCTTTTGTTTAAAATTCTTCGCGCATAACACGTCCCGTAAAGTGTCTCGGATTAGAGCGCGCTGCCTTTGTTTTGTAGTGTAGTGGGCTTAAACAAATTAACATTATTTTACAAAGAGTTTCAACGTAACACGGAGATGAGTTGTAACGGGTGACCACGTGACCAATAAAGAGTATGCGCAACACGTAACTCTATTGTCAGACAAGTAAAACAGAGAGCATTATTGTAATTTTATTTTATTGTAAATGATTGTTGTAAAAAGGTTCATTATTGAAACTTTCGATTAGATGTCAATTTTGTCATGTAAATATTGCAGGGCTAAATTATACATAATATTATCTACATATATAAAAGCCAAATACCACTCACTGACCCATCACGATTTCTCAAAAACTACTCAACGGATTGGAATGAAATTTGGTATGTAGCTCCCTCTAGGACCTTAAGTGCTCGCTAAGAAAGGTTTTCAAAAAAATTCGAAATTTTAGTGGGGGGGTCAAAGTTACTAAAAATTCAACGGAACGGATTGGAATTAAATTTGGTATGCAGCTTCTTCTAAAGCCCTAGGTGCTCGCTAAGAAAAGTTTTCAAAAAATTTGAAATTTTAGGGGAACTTGGGGGGGGGGGGGGATCAAAGTTACTAAAAAAAAAACACCGAATCGATTGGAATGAAATTTGGTACGTAGCTTCTAGCTTCCTCTAGGGCCCTAGGTGCTCTCGCTAAGAAAGGTTTTCAACAAAATTGTAATTTTAGGGGACTTCGGGGGTCCAAAGTTACTAAAATCCCCATAAGAAATACATAGTGTAATATATTTATTGATATATATTTTTTGTTAATAGATTTAACTTTAATTTGTCTACCTGTGCAAAGCCGGATCGGGCAGTTAGTCTATACTGATATTATACAGAGGTAAAGTTTGTTTTTTGTTTATTTGTTTGTTTGTATGTAGGGGGTAATCTCTGGCACTGCAGAACCGATTGAAAAAATAGTTATTGAATTATTGAAACTTTTATTTCTGCTCTCGCTTATTGCAAGATAGAGACACAACCAGGTGCAATACGTGGGACAATATTTCTGTTGCGAGATCATTTCTGTTGCGTAAAATGATTATCAGAATTAGCTAATTCACGCCATTTCTTGTAAAAAAACTCACCTTGATTCAAAGTAATAC
>JAGFPH010001286.1:295093-307635 GCA_018207615.1 Philaenus spumarius
GCCGATAACAGTATGATTATAATATTTGTATAATTATAATATTTCGTCGTATTATAATTACGAGAAAGGTGGATGCTCTTTAATAATCACTACAAGAAACGGTGTCTCTCTCCCTCCCTCACACTCTCTTTCTCCCGCCCCCACCGTAGGCAAATCTCCGCACCAAGAGGTTGCCGACGGCATCCCCCCCATCTACCTGACACCCGTAGGCAAAACTCCGGTTCCCGACTTTACATTAACGAAATAAGTAAGTAATACGAGAATAATGATAAGAATTGTTTGTTATAAATATCGAAAGGAACTGAAATAAATATTGCGTTTTGATATTTTACCTAGACAGATGTATTTGTTAAATAGACGGCTTCGCTCATCAACAGTTGCGTCGACTCGCGACGAAGCAAATGCATACATACTATTGTGTACTCTGACATGTTCACATATTGATTAGGACAGAGGCACTTGAATAGGGCTAGAATTTCTGCATGAATGACAGGATATGTTTATATATTAGAGATTCAAGTTTTAATATTACAAAGATATGTTTTAATCTCTCCTTCACTTTTGTAATGTTCTTTATTAAAAAAATAAGGCGAAGTTAGATTTGTTTAACCAAGCAATCAAATACACTCTCCAAATCTGTTTAAATCAGTTAAGTAGTTGTTGAGTTACCTGCTTTAGTAATACAATGTAAATTTGGTCTTATTGTTTTATCGGAGATCAAGAGATTGTATTTAGTTATGTAGAACCCGTATTAATCACGAAATGTTTGGAAATCAAACTATTTTGTTTTCATTCAATACTAAATGTAAAGGCCTTTCGCCGTCCAACAAGTTAGCCTTTGCAGGATTTATTTTAAAATTCCATCCAATATACCTCTACTCAACTGTATTAAATTAAGCCGTATTCATTTACCGTGAAATATTAACCCTGCAGCTTTGGAAATTAAAAATATAATTCCTCTTCATAGCCGACTTGCGAGTGTACACTAGTAGGAAAGCAAGGGTTTATGCGGGTTGAGTGTATTGCAAAGGGGGGGGGATTTTAATGGATGAAGGTACAATGTGTGTTTCTCCAATAGGATACCGATTCATAATATCAAACTAAAACACGAGTGTGTGTCGTTTACACCTCATCAAAACTTTACAATAGATTTGAAAAAATGCAGTAAGTATACAGGGTGATTGTGCCAGCTGTTTCTCTTGAAATCTATAAGAGATATTAAAAAAAGTTAAATAGTAACTCCCCTGGACTTTTAGTTGTGTTTAATTTGGTGACTTTGAAATTTTTATCTTAGCCGCCATATTTTTTCAAGAACAAAAAAGTCTTAAAATAACTTGTTAGATCCAAAATCATGGGGATGCGGAATACTACCCCCCCAGGTGAAACGTGACGTCACGAAATCTGCCAACTAACCAATATGGGAGCCGTGTCCGCGACTGGAATACTACCCCCCCCCCTAGCAAAAGCGGGTCGCCGGAATACTACCCCCCCGGAAAACTAGCCCCCCAAGCAGGTTCCTACAATTATACTGTTATCGGCAACATACTGTGACTAAACAGTTTAGGTTAGTCCTCTAGTTTTTTTTTTTTTATTATAATTATATCGAAATTTGAGTGTGCGTGACTAAAACTGCCCCCCCCCCCCCCCGACCGCCGCCGTCAAAATGAGGTGGGAACCTCCTTGGGGGGGGGGTAGTTTTCCGGAGGGTAGTATTCCGGCGACCCAAAATCATCATAAAATATAGGCTGTTCCGTAAGAAATTCGAAAGTTGGCCGCCATAATTGGAAAAATGGCGGGTAAGATAAGAATTTCAAAGTCACCAAATTAAACAGAACTAAAAATCCAGTTAATTACTATTTAACTTTTTTAAATAGCTCTTATAGATTTCAAGAGAAACAGCTGGCACACTTATATCAATCACCTGTATACAGGGTGTCAATTAAGTGTGGGACCGGTTTAATATTTCGTATATAAGGAAAGTTTGAAGGCAGATGTGATTGAGGAACCTACTCTATGTAAAAATACTATTTTAATAAGATATCAACAAATGTATCCGCAATGTTGAGTGTAACTTGTTTTTTTTTTTAAATAGGAAGGTGGTCATGTGATACATCATTTCGATGTAGAATTTAAAGAAAAAACCAACGGTGAAATTTGCACATCCATATTTTTAACCGATTAAAAATGGCGGCCAAAAAACAACTGAATTGTGTTTTCCGATTTTGCTGTACTATTTTTGTTTTACTATTAATTTTTTTATTCAGAATTGAATAAGCTTTCAAACGATATGCCACACAACGATATTTGGTTGAACCACTCGAAATCAATTTTGAAAAAATCAAAACGGCTGTAACTTAAACATTTTAAATACTCCCAAATATCGTTGGGTGGCATATCGTTTGAAAGCTTACTTGATTCTAAATCCAAAAAGAATAATAATTAGTACTGAAACAAAATAGTACAGCAATGGGGCAAAATTGGAAAACAAGATTTCGTTGTTTTTTGGCCGCCATTTTTAATCGGTTAAAGATATGGATGTGCAAATTTCACCGTTGGTTTTTTCTTGAAATTCTACATCGAAATGATGTATCACATGACCACTTTCCTATTAAAAAAAAAACAAAGTTACATTCAAAATATAAATTTTTTGATGTCTTAATAAAATAGTATTTTTACATAGAGTAGGTTCCTCAATCACATCTACCTTCAAATTTTCTTTATATACGAAATATTAAACCGGTCCCAGACTTAATTGACACTATAGAGAGAAGTCATGGTAACAACGGAGAGGTGGTTCTCTTACAGAACAAAGAATCAAGTTTACATAGCTTCCCATACGTCGCCCATATTGAAACTTTTAAACAAAATGTATAACTCCAAAAGAAACAGAAAATCTAAATTAAATTTTGCAAAACTTGCTGTCATTATTTGTGGTTTAAAAAACTAGAGTAATTTTTCCTTTAACTATTCGAAAATGGCAGTCGTTTAAAATGAAATAACATAAAAACTATCCGTATATTAAAAGTAATAAGAGACGATATTTTGAATTGTTTTAGAACGGAATAAAAGAACCATTTTTGTGTACGTCAGAGGATAACAGAAAATCAATTACACAAGTATCTCCAGGACATCCACACAAGCTGTCTTAGAAGTAATGACAAGTTTAGTACAGGCTTAACGTACTATTGGAATTCAAAGCTGTAAAGGGATTTTTACAATTGTATTTTATTCAGTTAAAAATTTCTTATAAAACTAATTACGTCGTCGGTTGTTTTTTTATTTATTTATTAAACAACGCTTTTTAAATATCCAACAATCCGTGACTGATTTAAATATCCTGCCAGTACTAAGCAGATTATATTTGGAGGCCCGTCATCATCCGAGACTTTATTTAAAAAAAATAATTATACGGTGAAAGTTAAAAAAATTTAATCACGTTCATTTGTCCTTAAAATTAAGTTGTTGTGTGTACAATGGAATCTCAACTATAGCGCATCTCGGTGGTAAGAACAGTTATATCTGAACTCAGTTGGTTTCATTAGCAACAATCTTTCGTTTTCAAAATAAATGTACTGCACTATACAGGATGTGGATGTCTTTTTTAAATGGGGCGCCATTGGTATCTTATAAACTATAAAAATGACAGCGAACTTTAAATGGGGCACCTTTCCTAGTTTTTTGAGAAATTATAGAATACTATCTGGCCCGATCCGGCTTTGCACGGATAGACAAATCAAAGTTAAGTGTATATTAACAACAAAATAACTTTGATCCCCCCAAACACCCCTAAAATTTGCTTAGTTAGCACCTATGGCCCTAGAGGATGCTACATACCAAATTTCGTTCCAATCCGTTTGAAAAATCATGATTTAGTCACTTTTACCACCAAACTCCCCCATCAAGATTTCGAATTTTTTATAACCCTTTCTTAGTGAGCACCTATGCCTCTAGAAGAAGCTACATACCACATTCCGTTCCAATCCGTTCAATAGTTCTTGAGAAATCTTGATTTAGTAACTTTGACCCTCCAAAATTTCGAATTTTTTGAAAACCTTTCTTAGTTAGCACCCATGACCCTAGAAGAAGATACATACCAAATTTCGTTCCAATTCGTTTGGTACTTTTGGAGAAATCGTGGTTAACTTTAAGCCCCAAACCCCCCCTAAGATTTCGAATTTATTGAAACCCTTTCTTAGTGAGCACCTAGATCGGGTCATTTTCAAGATAACAAGCTGAGACTCAGCATATATGTTTAAAATATATATTTTAACTCCTATGTCAAGTTTCAATTCGATATATTAAAATTCGGCCAATTTAGAATAAGCCAACGCTTCATATATGAATAAGATGTCCCCTTTTAGTGATTTCCCCTGCTGCAAAATACTTACCTGCATTATCGAATTTTTTCCAGACAAACCATTGCTCGGACGAAATAAATACATATGACCTTTTTTGTTGAAAAATACCTCCCCTACACGGTGGTATTTTTTATTTTCCTCTATCTTTATCCCAGCTCGAAATATTAAGGATAATCGAAAAAAAATGATAATCGATTTTTTTTTCGACTTTGGGAAATCGATAGACTGGTAAACTTTTTTTTTATGATAATCTACATACTTTAATGTACTTATAAAAAAAAATTCAGCCGTATTGCAAATTACTGGTAGTTGTTACCTATACCGACTGGGCTATCAGTAAAATACAAAATCATAATAAAATATATACGGTGATCCATACAAAATTCGAAAGTTGGCCTCCAATTTCCAATATAAAAACATTAAAAACTGTACTTTAAAACGATACTTGTAGCCTAATAAGCAACAGGCTTTTGATGAACAACAATGAGGATGAACAGGTGGTATTGAACATCATTTTAAATGTGTGACAAAATTGTAGTTTTGTCACTTAGTTCCTCTGTATTATGGGTTTAATAAAATTAACAAAAACCGTATTTGATGATTTTAAAAAGTTATTTGTTTGTCTAACTAAACAAAGCTTTATAGCGTTGAGAGCGTTTTCATTGGTTCACAAAACGTTTCCATACAAAAATATCTTCCGCTCTGATAAGGTATACTCTTCTAACTTTTATTAAAAAAACTACCTGGCCCGACCCGGCTTTGCACGGATAGACAAATCAAAGTTAAATGTATATTAACAAAAAATATATTATATCAATAAATATATTACACTATGTATTTCTTATGGGGATTTTTAGTCAATTTTACCCCCCGAAACATCCCATAAAATTAAGATTCTTTTAAAAAACTCTTTCTTGGCGAGCACCTAGAGGAAGCTACATAATAAATTGCATTTCAATCCGTTCGGTGTTTCTTTTTAGTAACCTTGACCCCAACCCCAAATCCCCTTAAAGTTTCGAATTTTTAAAAACCCTTTTTTAGCGAGTAATAGGGCCCTAGAGGAAGCTACACACCAAATTTCATTCCAATCCATTCGATGGTTTTTTGTAGTAACTTTGACCCCAAACCCCCCCCCCCCCCCACACTCCCCTAAAACTTTGAATTTTTTGAAAAACTTTGTTAGCGAGCACCTATGGCCCTAGAGGAAGCTACATACCAAATTTCATTCCAATCCGTTAGGTAGGTTTTGATAAATCGTGATTTAGTAACTTTGACCCCCCAAAACCCCCCCTAAAATTTCGAATTTTCGGAAACCCTTTCTTAGTGCGCGTCTAGAGCCTCTAAAGAGTATTAGTGTCAAATTTCATGTTTGTAGGCCTCGTGGTTTTGGAGAAACTGTGATGAGTCAGTGAGTCAATGAGTCAATGGTATTTGGCTTTTATAAGTATAGAAGACTTAAACAATTTTTTAAAATCCAAAATCATCATATAATATAGGGTGTTCCATAAGAAATTTTAAAGATAACCGCCATGTTGGAAAATGGCGGCTATTTTATTTTAATTTCTCAAAAAAACAAGGAAAGGCTCCCTATTTAAAGTTTGATGTTTACAAGATACCAATTGTGGACCACCCTGTATATTAAAAGAAACGTTCAATAATAAGCTGTTTCAAGTAACCAACAATTATTGTTTGAAAGAAAACTAAAAATAATTAATTTTGTAAGGTAATTCTTTTGTTTTGTAATAATAAAGTTTTGAATTCAGATATTAGTTGAGCCTGGTACAGTACTTGTTTGTTTGTTAGACATGAAGATATGCGTCCGAAAAGCAGTTCTAACTGTGCGATCGATATTTATTAATTTCAAACATGAATAAGAAACATCCTCCCGTGTAATGCATGTTGTTGATGGAAATAAAGTGGCTGTCAATGGATTAGTGTTATCCCTTGTAAACGCTAGGACTGGTTGTGAGAAAGTTTAATAAATATTTCTGTAAAAGCGGATTGGCACAACGCAGTGGACAGCCGATTTATTGGTCGGGGATTGTCTGTGTAAGAACTTTACTGTATTGGGAATATCGACTGGAAGTATTACAAAATGTAGTATATTACATAAATATAATATTTTGGGATTTTTTGAAGAGACAAGTTTTTACAAACACATCGCACTTAACTTATCGTAAAGGCAGTCACCAATGTTTCTTATTTAAAACTCTTCTTTCCACTGAGTTTACAAAACGCTAAAAAAGAGAATTCTACAATATAATGGTACAAATTAATCTTATGTAGACGATCCATATATTATTTATGATGAAGGATAAATACATAATTGTTTAGAAAACACCCCACATTTCATACTAATTTTCAAAAATCAGTTTGAAAAAAAAAAAAAAAACATTGTTCAGTTAGATAGTTTTGAGGTTAGTAATAACGCAAACAAACTATCAACTAATATATTCGCGTTTGGCAGATGATTAAAAAGTCACAGTTAAACAAATAAAACACCTATAACTTTATAATGTATACACAAAAACAATAGTTCGACGAATATTAGAATATAATTTTATGATAAGATCTTAATACTTTGTATTTTAATTACTTTTATAAAAGGTATTTTACAAAAATATTTGACAGCGTATGCAATATCTATATACAGGATGTTCCCAAATTATGTTTCCAGACTTCCACAAATTGTTCCTTTGGTCAAAACAAGAACAAAACTTCCAGTAAACATAGGTCCTAAAACGCTTAGTTTCCTAGATATCCGCCATTTTGTTTTTTGTACAAAATAATTCATATCTAGAGAACGGTTTGACTGATTTGAGTTCAAACTTGGCATGAAGTTTCACCTGACAATGAAATACCTCAAGAAAAATAAACGATTAAATCTAATCATGCGCTTCAAAATGGCGGCTGTTTAAAAATTTCAAACCTAAATTACTCCAAAACCGTAAATTTTAACGAAAAATGTCAAGACACCTTTTTCGTAGCCCTTTTGATTCCCTATCGGATGGTGTAACTGTCAAAACAATCGGATGAAGGATAATAGCTAAGTTAAAAGGTAATGACAACAAAAGTCCGTACAATATTGTAGTATTTACTGTGTAGTATAGGATGCCGGGTTGAACAAACCAATTAGTACACATAACTTAACTGTTATCATTTGAAATTTTAGGGGAAATGGGGGGGGGGGGGGTTAAAAAAAAAAAAAAAAAACCGAACGGATGGAACGACATTTAGTATGTAGCTTTCTCTAGGGCAATAGGCGCTCACTAAGAAAGGTTTTTTTTAAAAAATCGATTTTTTAGGAGGGGAGGGGTTTGGAAGTGCCAAAGTTACTAAATCACGATTTCTCCAAAACCACCTAACGGATTGGAATGAAATTTGGTATGTAGCTTCCTCTAGGACCCTAGGTGCTCGCTAAGAAAGGTTTAAAAAAAATTCGACATTTTATTGGGTTTGGGGGTTGGTCAAAGTCACTAAAAAAAAAAAAACACCAAACGGATTGGAATGAAGTTTAGTACGTAGCTTGCTCTAAGGTCCTAGGTGCAAGCTAAGAAATGTTTTTAAAAAAATCGAAATTTTAGGGGTGGTTGATCAAAGTTAAAAAAAAAACACACCGATCGGATTGGAATGCAATTTGGTATGTAGCTTCATCTAGGGCCCTAGGTGCTCGTTAAAAAAGATTTCAAAAAATTCGAAATTTTAGTGGGGTTTGGGGTGTCAAAGTTACTAAAAAAACCACCGAACGGGATTGGAATGAAATTTAGTATGTAGCTTCCTCTAAAGCCCTAGGTGCTCGCTAAGAAAGGGTTTCCCATAAGAAATACATAGTGTAATATATTTATTGATATAATATATTTTTTTAAATATACATTTAACTTTGATTTGTCCATCCGTGCAAAGCCGGATCGGGCAAGCTAGTCTTTTATATAAAATATTTTTGTCGAACCAGTGTGTAAACAAAGAAAATGATAGAAAATAAATATTGTGGTCTCTAGTTACCAACAGCTTAAATGTTAATTTCACTGAATGAATGATGTTATAAAACTTTAAAATCGCGCTAGGTTAGGTCATACTGAAAATTATTTCAATATTGTCTTAAAACATTATCATAAGGCAGTACCGAAGCATAACCTAAAAGGTTAGTTTTGTAGGATTTATTGAGAAAAATATCGGCAATAGTTCAGTAAATGTGTGGTTACTAGCAAGTCCTGTAGGCCAACACACTTCATACAGTTTTGTTGTGTACTTTTTACAATTATTTAACAAAATATTACAAGTATATAACTCTTCTTCATTAATCATTTTAGCAGAACTATTATAACGATTCATAAACTTCGTGTTTGCCCAGTGAGAAGGAATTACTTTCATGAATAATGTCACACATCTGTTAAATATGAATGCGTTATTCAGTAAACTTTGATACAATAAGATTATAATCTGATTTAGTGTAATTGGTTTGGTTAAATAGTTCAAGGAATTGTTTACGAAATACATTTTATAAAATTATGTTTATTAGTTATGAATATATTTTTATAATTCCACCATTTTGTTTTTTAGAAACATAAAAAGTTGAAACGTAGATTCAAATAACTTCAAAATTTTAAATTTGCTTTAGATTTCACATATTTTCATCAAAAATAGAACCTTTATCCTGAAACACGCTATAATATATTTTCTATTATTACATACAAGATAACATTTAATTTTAACATTAAATTACAGTTTTAAAAAAATACTAAGCAAATTTGTTTTTAAATAGAATTAAAACTTTCATGAGTTTTATGTGTTGAAACTGAAGAACGTTCATCAAAGTGTTAAGTTTTAATGTATGGCGTATTGAAGATGTTTGCGAAGTTTGTGCCTATACGTGTACTTTACAATGTCTCAATACAAATGGCAGTTTTATCCCTGTCAGTACGAGAGAAATCTGTTCTGCAATGATTAGACAACATATACTTAGTCAATTAACAACAATAATTATAGTAATTGTAAGACAGAAGCTTTATATTTAATTACCGACCTAAGGAGTGTATTGCAATCGAAATACATAGCTTTGATTTGGTTTGGATGGAAAATGAGTTAAGGTACCCGCTTTTTACCTATTCATCTACCACGCTATCTTCATCTATTTTGTCAATAATTGCATTTCATAATATGGAGTTTTATTAATAACCTAATGAACTTACATACATTGAATTATACAGATCAATATGAGAAATAAAAGGTTGATGATAAGAAGAAAACAAAATAATGTTTTCTTGGGTTGCCCTTTCCGATTCGTCAAAAAGAAGTATTTAAAATAACGATCATCAAAGGTCGAGTAACTGATTAAAATCACAGAATCATCAGTTAGTAGGCCTACTTTGCAAGGCTTATTTGATACGCTGACTAGGTAATGCAAATTAAACTATAATTCCTTTACTAAAACATACTACCAAGAGGAATAACGCCGCTGAGGGCACTAATTTGATTCCCCGTACAATCCTCTTATAATTGATATCAATCTCTAAACAGAAAGCCCTCATGAGCCGAACAGCAGACAATGCAAGGATTACTGTCTGAAAGGACGCGGGCCTTATCAGCTTCCGACTGTCCGACATTATCCTATTGGCTTCCACATTGTCCAATACAGTACATTGTAAAGTGGTTTTGAAGCAGTTTGATTGTTAGAAATTAACGAAAATAAAACTAGGAAGAACGAAACATGAAGATTTCAAGAAAATGTTGTTAGTCATGTTGTGTTGTAACAGCCATGTTAAAGAAAAAGTGGAATGCCGAAACGAAGGGTTTTTGTAGAGAAAATGGCAGTTAACGTAAAGAAAGGTTTCTGTGGAACTGAAAATAAGCCCAAGTGAAGCAAACGAATACCAAAATTAGAAACACAATAATTGAGGATTCGATGTGTTCGCCCGTCCTTTTTTTTTGTAACAGTCGATTGAATCGTGTATTTTTTAAACTATCGGCAGGAAATTTGGCTAGTCCCAGTGTTGATGACAACAAATATATTGTAATTTCTTATGAGGGGCGGAGGTGGCACGGTAGCCAGTTTCTTTTCTAGCAGAGTGGGTCATTGTTTGGAAGGGCTCATTTCAAATTTCTCCGGTACCTCCGTTAAAAAAATCTTTAAAACCGCCAGACATGAAGTATAGGAAGTTTCTTGTAGATATGGCAGTGGATGAAGTATACGAAATACGACGAAGTCTGCGATTTTGAAAAAAACCTTTGTCGTCTACGTACGAGTTTCATGAAATTTAACATTCTCATAGAACATGTTTGTCTGCTCCTAGTTTACAGTACACAACATCACAATACTATAAAAACACTCATTAAAAAAATAAAAGTTTCCTGATTACATTATTAATGAAACACCGATTTTCTTTAGTAAAGTATAAAATAAATAAACATACCGAAAGTAAAAATATACATATTTGTATATTGATTTGTAGATGTAAAACAATATAACCGATTGTACCTTTTAATCGATAGATCACTTTATAATATGGACAGCATATTTGATATTTCAGAAAAGGTTTAATATTATTTACATCCTACGTATAACAATATCGTGGGCACGTTATTATTTCCTAAAGTTATTAAAACTAATTTCTAATTAGAAAAGTTCCCTCTGAAGTTGAAATCCAATAAGTAAAAGATGACCAGACTATGTCTTTCAAATGGCACAAATGGTGATTAACAAGTAAAATTAAACCAACAGAATTGATCACGGTACGAATATATTTTGTAATCACCATTTTTTAAATATCTATTTTTAACGGAAAACGTTTACGGACGATCTTAAAACTATCTTCCCAACAGTCTAAGCAGACAAATGACAAACTGAGCTCCATTTGTATATTTTAGTTTTTCACAAGAAAACTAAATAAAGTACGTTTAAGTAATGGATTCAGGACATCTGTCTATGGGTGGGGGAGGAGGGGGATGGAAATTGGTTTCCTTTCAAAGGTCGCCAAGGAGGTATGAAGGGGCAAAACTCCCGATGCTGTTGTTGACAGCTCAACAAACTTTTTACTACTTCCTTCTCAACCAACGAAATTATTCTCCTAATGGCTTTTTAAAATAATCGGTTTTTTATCTCGCGACATTGGACGTTTTATCGGCAGAATTTTCCTCTATTAGTATGCAATCTTCGCTGAGGGCGGTAAAATTACAGATATTTTCTTGGTCTTTTAAAACTACTATAACACTGCCCTCCTGCTGGCTTTGCTTAGCCAATCCCTCGCGGCGAGGAAAATTCAATCACATTGCATAATCTGATAATTTCACGGAAGTGACGACCGATTAGGACAGAGACTAGGATCAGGGAAAGGTGGTGGGGATAGCGGCGATTATCCTATCGCATGAGTAATAGAGACAAAGGTTTTTTTGTGAATGACAGGAATTTTTTATATGATAAGATGATATTTATATTGCGAAAATGATAACATTATAATATACATCAAAACAAATATAGTGAAACAATTACTTGATGTAATTATATGAATTTTAATAATAAATTATATAAATGCTATATTTTAATAATAGTAATGCAGCCATTGTAGCAACAGTAATTAAATTTATCAATGATAAACTAATAATCTGGAATAAATACTTACTAGGCTTAAATAAATACATTTAATTTGATTAACTTTGTCCAGTTTCGCATTTTTATAATAATGGTATTGTGAGAAACATTTGACCTAATTAAAAGGGACGGATTGATTAAATGCACTTAGTTTTGCTAAAAACCCTACACTGTAATAAGGAACATTGTTTTCTGTATCTACGAATATATCTTTGTGATTAAGTGGAAGAGGTAGATTAAATATAAACTTATTTTAAAGAGCTTATTTTGTTGTGAAAATTATAGTTCATTTCACCTCAGCGTGAGGCAAAACCAAATGACCGTAATAAAACCCTTACCCTTAGGCCTATTGTGCGACATCGGGGATGGGCACTTGTCGACTGCCTTTGTATTAGAGTTATTGCTGTTTGTCCCAGTGTCATTATGCAAACTTTTTTAATTGAAAGAAAAACTTAAAACAAAATATATCATTCGCTGTGTTTTGATCGCGTGATTATTTTTATACCAAATATGAAGGAAATCGGTTGATTTTGGGGAAGGCAAAGTAAATAGTTAAATCCTATGTGTTTTCAAATATTTTTTATCATCATGAATACGGA
>JAGFPH010001287.1:0-11055 GCA_018207615.1 Philaenus spumarius
CATAGCCCTGCTTATAATCGAGCTTTAGCTCGGTCTCCTGGTACTGAAATATTAAACCGGTCCCAGACTTAATTGACACCCTGCATAATATAACACCTGTATTAATATCAACTCCTATAGAAGCGAGTGTACGTACGTGAGTAACAATATAATATAACAGCTGATTTCACCCATCATCGGTAATACTTAAACAAAACCCAGCGTAGATTATACTTTGGGGTTATGTTTACAATTTCAGTCGTTATAATTTCTTATGCATTTGATTTTTTTAACATGAGTTATATAACTAATGTATGCTTTAATACGTTATAATATTTGTTTTGAGGTTACAAACTGTACAGTATATAAATACAACCTTTTATCATCTATATATTCGTTTATACAAATTTAAAGAAGACATACCTATTCGTTTAACTTCGGAAACATTTGTACATCTTCGTATAACGTATAAACATATTCGATTATTAATATCTTCACTGTAATATTAATAACTTCTAAATCATTTGATCTATAAATATGAAATTTTTAAAATTAAAAGATAATATTTTTCTCTTTCTTTAAATATATAATAACGTATATAAATACAAAATTTTTATAAATAGGAACACAGTTTTATAATCCTAATAGGTTGTACACATTTACCAAGTTAAAAATCCCTGCCAGCATAGCTAGGTAGGCCTAGATAAAGTTATTGTTTTTAAATGATGCATTTCCAATATGCAATTAATCTGCCTGTGATTTTTCACGGGGGCTTACTGGTGTGGTAATAGTTGTAAGATTACTAGGGGAAGCTTTGCGTGCTTCTTCGACTCCTACAATTGTGAGCGAAATAATTTAACAGTGTCTTTTTCTATACATATAGTAAAATCGTGTCTGTCTGTGACGGCATGAACTGAGAACGGCTGGATGTATAAAGCTGGGTTTGAGCCATTAGACGCAGCACTTCTTTGGAAAGGTTTAGGATACACATTCAAAAAAAGTCCATTCGTTGAAAAGTTGTAAAGCTATTATTGACGAAAGACAACTAATGTTTTACTGACATAAGCAGGAATATTATACTACTATACAAGAATAATAAAAAATCCTTCACATGTTTAGTTTAAAATTTGTAAATAGTCCTATTGGCTATGTATATTAAATTTGGCTGTAGATGTTTGCCAATGTGTGTTTTTTTTTTTTTTTTTTGTATTTGGTGAATTATCCAAAATGGGTATTTGCACATTTGGAGATCTTGAACTCTGATCTCCGTTTAACCCGAACCAGTTTGGAAGGAAAGTTACGCTGTGTATGAATACACATTATGCTTGCCTTTGAGGCTGGTGTGTGTAAGGATCGGACACTCACTTAAGAAGAAGAAGCTACCAAATGAGCCGTTCTAAAATCTGAGAGTTTTACATAAAATGTTCTAATAATCTTTTTAATAAATTGCATTATAAACTGATGTTTTTATTGCACGCGTTACTTCGTGAAGTGACTATTGTAGTCATTCACTACTGTTTCAACAATCAGCTGACTTTGTATATAGTACTAAGACCAAAAAGTAGGCAATGCATTGTTATTTTAACGTTACAACAGCTCAATAAGGTTCAGCTGTTTTCCAACTCATAGTAGCACTGCCGGGCATCAGTTAAATTGCGTTTAAAATCTGAAGAAAAATTTATAATTTAATTAATCAAGTGTTCGTGGCATTCTAATGCTGTGTGATAAAAAGTATCATTCATAACTTGTACCTGAAGTGTTTTTTGGTGCTCGATCGCTTTTTATTATTGTTGGCCCCCCCCCTCCTAGCTCTCAGGGAAAGGAAAATATGTATATTATTGATTATAGTCGGGTATTTTTCCTTAAAGAGATTAGCACTAAAATATGTTTTAAATGTTATGTGCCGTTTGATTTTACAAATACTTATTTTATTTTTTACAAGAGTTCAAGCATGAGCTGCTGGGCCACTACTTGGTGCGGCCTCTAGGAGTGTTATAAGTCTTTGTGTATTCACTGACGGTGTAAAGGTACAGGCTCAATGCTGTGTAGATTAATATTTCACCTGAACAGCCAAATTGGCTTCCCAAATTTTAAAAGTTTTCTTGGGGAGGTCAAAAATATCCCTGGACTCCTTTTGCCGAAAGAGGGAAGGGTGAACACGTCCACTGCTACGCAAATTTCGTATTTCCTATGCTAGGAGCTGACCTATTATTTTTTATATTTATAGTCTAAATGAGTAGAAATGACTTTATTTGTTATTTTTTCTACATAATAATCACTAATATTTTAAAGCGGACGCACATGTGTGTCCATAGAATATAGGCTTAAAATTGGCGTGCGAAGCACGCAATGCATAGTATATTGAAAATACTACCAATACAGGGGTTTTCGTACAATGCACTGTGCGTCGTCTACTTCTCATAGTGTTCAGTGTCAAGCTCACATATGCATCCTAAGCAGTGAACGTGTTAAGCCCCATACCCCGGTCTACTCCCACCCTAGAAAATATCATATGGGCGACCATATATTCAAGTGAGCGTAGTTTGTTCTGGTAAAATCTAAAACTTGATTTTTATTACTGAGTTAGGCTGCTGATTATAGTAATTGTGGTCTAAGTTCAGTTCAATGGACTAAGGGTTCAATTTAAACACTGAAAAGTGAACATGTACTGTTTCCCATCAATATTTTGCACTATTTTCTAAGGAAATTGTTCATACATATTTTCATATTATTAACCCATTCACTTAAAGTTTTTTTAATACCTGACCGGGCTAACAAAACGATTTTCCTGGGTGTTTTCACACAGTTTACTATATTTTTATTTCTACACAGAATTTTGTATAAAATGTTATTTTTCTAATCAGAATTGACTGTATGTTAAAAAAAACATTATATTAAGACACAAATTTATTATTAAATGACATTTTTTGACTAACTAATGCAAGGTTGTTTACTAAAAATTTATTTTTTACTGGTTTTTTTTTAGTAAATATATATATATTTTACCTTAGTAAAATTATGCAAAACAGCTCCAGCCGGAGACCAGATATCTAGTCATATCCCGTCAGCTTGGAAGCGAGCCAACCACCGTTTGCTTTACTTCCGCCCTCCTACCCTCAAACCACAGATATGATTAGATATCTGGTCTCCCTAGCCTAGATTCGAACTCGGCATCTCTTGATCAGAAAGACGCCTCGTTATCCACTAGACTACGGCTTCATGAAAGAAAACTGACAAATTAACAAAACTTCAGTTACTTTACTATCGGTATAAATATTCCGTGTAAAGTAAAAGATAGTTTATCAGCACCATCTAGGAGCGGTTATAACAAAAATGTACCTTCATCAGCGCCATCTATTAGTGGTTATATGAAGCTTGCTTGGTTGCTCTTAAGTTTGAATCTGTATGATTTGTATGTGTGAGAAGTTTATAATAATAACTTAGATCAGTTCTTATTAAGTTACATAATTAATTTAGAACAATCTGCTACACTTTTAATAAAAAATACTAACAAATGAAGACTACGGCAGGCCATGGAAGATAAAAATATAATCAGAAGAAAGCCTGAAACTTACACAACAAGATGCATATGCGATCTTTTGTATTTCTTAGGAACTAACTCGGATAATACAGGTTTTATTGGTGGACGGCGATTCGCCATCATTTCACATAATGGCAACAGGGAGCGCGACGGCGAATCACGGTCGTTATAAGCGAATGGGTTAACGCTAAAACCTGAAGATAAAAAATTAACTTACATCAGCACTTAGCAAACAATGTTTATTTTGAATTAAATCTATTTGTATTGGGGTAATATACTGAAATATGTCTGCTTTCTTTGTCTTCCGTCGATGGTGAGGTGAGGATACAGCTGTAGAGGAGGAGGCAGAAAAGTTAGCAATATAATAAAACTAGCTGACCCGTGCGAATATTTTGCAAGTTAGGTGTAGGCCTACTTACCTAATTTAATACATTGATTTAATTAAGTAAATTATGTTTATTTATTTAAGTTGGTTTGATTTGTGTGATAGATTATACATGCATATAGAATGTAAACAATGTAACGAACAGCTGTCATGCTAGTTAAACGGATTGTTGATAGATGGCACCTTTTATTAGGAACCATATGAAGTATAATATAAAAGTTTTTTTAAACAATTTTTATAACGAAAACATGAATTTTAAGCTGTTTGTCTATTTTTTGTTAGTAGCGGTTAACATAAGCTTTAAAATGATGCTTGAATAATTAATTTTGATGAAGAATTAAGGGAAAAATTAGCGTAAAAAAACACCTTTGAGAAATAATATATATAAGGATAATTTATGTTACTAAAATGTAATGAAAATGGTGCAGTAAAATAATTTAAAAATATGCTTTGAGTTGAAAAAAAATCAGAGGAATTAATTACCGAAATTCTGTAGAAACGCTTGTAAAAATGTTATGATAATTACAAGGGAAATGGGAGCTTTGTGTAGAATAGATAGAGATGAACCGTTGAAGGAGGTTGTTGAGTTCAGAATAGGGACTTTCAACGGTCTCTGATTATAAGAAAAATAAAACCATATTGAGAACTTTTGTTTTAACCCTTTGCGCTCGAAGAGCGTTTTAAAAAAAGTTGCTCTGGAGTCGTTGGCCACTGGGAGTGGCCACGCCATTTTCTATATCAGCTTGGAATTGTTTTCGCAGTCTTGTTCCTCCCAGCTCGTATGGCCACTCAGATTGCCCAATACAAAAACCCGCGAACACTCATAAATCCACAGTGAGTGGACTTAGCATTACGTATCTATGGAAACTTATTTCTTTTTACAAAATTATATTATTTTCTGTGGAAAGTGCTGGAATCTGTAGAGAAACTATTGAACTGTGTGAACAACGCATGATTACGTTCTCTCCTTTTATAACAGCTGTGTTGAGCTCAATAATATAACCTCTATATTTTCACTCAGTGCTTTACTAGTCGATTTTAGTGTCGTAAAATTTAAATTAATTAAATTATTAGTTTGTACAATATTAAAACATTTTCTATAATGTAGTTTGTCATTTAAAAACATGACTATTGGTTGTATCCCACTTTAGTTTTCATATGTTATTTATATAATATAAATATAACGTCTTTATGAGGTTTAAAATACTAAGAATACCATGTTTTCTATTTCAAATAAGTTATACTAGGGGCTCTGCCCCTGGACGCTCCGCGTCCCAACCCCGGCTCGGCCTTCGGCCTCAGATGGCTGCTTCGCTTCGCTCGCAGGTGGAAAATTCGATAAAGAATCTCGTTAATCTTTTGCTCGTTTGTACATAGGTGACCGAGCATAAATTAGCTGTTTTATTTGGCAGCTGACTCAAACTCATTAAACATTATCTCCATAAGATTAACATGGGAAATTTGAAGGATTGTATACCGGAGCTCCTTCTCGGGTGAATAGCGGCTGAACGGATGACAATATATAAGACTTGACATATCTGTGAATGATTATGTTCAGTTTTTGATCAAAATTAGCTGTTTTATATATAATAGGTTTGTAACAGCCAATGTTTGAATTGAATTAAAATATAGTTAGCATTTTTCGTTGATTTTTGTTTGTGTTTGTTTTTAGTTTGTCAATGTAACCTCAAAAAGGTAATACTACATTTGATACTGATTTGATCCAAATCAGTTGTTGATCAAAATCAGCTGTTTTAAGCTTTTCATACGAACAGCTGTTTTTGTGTCCCTGATAAAATCAATAGAAATCTTTCTTCCATAAGACTAACATTGAAACTTTGAGGGCCACTGGGGCGTAGCCCTAATGTCCTAGGACTTCGGTAAATGGCCTAAAACCTTCCCAGGGTTAACCTGTGTTACTATGCAAAATTTCAAAGCAATCGGATGGACGGTATACAAACGCAAAGTGGACAAAGAACCAAAAAAAACCCCCATAAGGAATACACAGCAGAAATTTGCATTTGATTATAACGTTTGTAAGGCGAAAGATACATGATTTGTAATGCTTGATGGCAAATCTGGGCGTGCATACCTTTAATTTAAGACCTCAATTATGAAAATCGGTCGGGTAGAAGAGCCGAACGGACTCGGAAAAGAAAAACAGAATTTTTTTAATATATAAGATTTGTCACTAAACAGAGGTTATTTATAAATGTTTACTCTAACCTACTTACCAACTTGTCAAGTGAATTCAACAAAACAATTCCGAACTGGTGATACCGCCCAGTCAAAATGGTAGCCAAGTACATGCCGACGAAAGAGTGGCCACTCTCGGTGGCCATGCGACCTGAGAGGACTAAGTTCACAGGAAATAATACGAGTTGTCTAAGAGTCGGGTGTGGCCTTTCCATCGCAAAGGGTTAAAATGATTTCAAAGGACAGGTGGGGGAGACTACACCAACTGTGTAGTAGTGTCACGAAGCAGATCATTGTAGCTCGCAAGTGTTATTTAAGACAGACAGCAGAGCCTTTGAACCTTTTTAAGTTTTTTTCAACAAAGTAGACTCGACATACTTTTGTTACAGAATAAAGTATACATTTCTTGTTTAATGTGTTTCTAATATTTGAATTACAGTAGGCCTACCTAAAGAACATTATCTGTAAGTACATTTTATTTTTCAGAATCTATGGTCCTAGTTGATCACGATTTAACAAGCTTCTGCCATTTTTCAATAATTATTTTGGATTTACATGGATAAACCACCTTAGGTCTAATGCTCTATTGAATTTCCATAGGAAAAATGAGCTATTGCAGTGGCCCTTATGGTGGGACCCAAGGCCGGGAGTAGCAAATGAGCACCGATCATGGTCCCCAAAACACGTTTTGGGGTGTCATTAAAAATCATATATGTATATATGTGTTCGCACTCTAGCGGCCGCATTTTAAATCCGATTTGGTCCAAATTTGGTACACACGTTGGACGTCTACGTCGCTCGGACGAGTTCGTTAGCCAAAAAAATCCAACAACCGGAAGTACGTTTTTTGACCGGAAGTAACTACTTTTTGAGATTTTTACGAGGATGAATTTTTTTTACAGTTTTTTCTAAAAATTTAAATGTAGGATGTTATTCTGCACATTTTGTTTTTTTACGCGACCTTATAGCTCGCTTGGTTCCCCCAAAACGTAAAATACCATAAAAGTACCCGGTTCGAATCCAAGTGGTGCAAACTCGCGAACCCACTAGGAGGAAATAAATAAAATTCTACTAATATATTGCTATACACAGACAGCTGTTCAACGCCTTCGTGAGTAGATCTATTTCCCAAATTGTTGGTTGAAACCCTAAAGCATAGGCATATAAACTTAATTTTGGAAATTTGCTCAACTCACGTCAGTGGTCCAGCTGCGTGGTCGAATTATTTAATATGTGCCTACAGTTTTACAGGTTGAATTAAATTTATATTTTAGGTTAATATAAAGCCATATCAATTTTATCTCAGTGTAAATTAAGTTAACATTTTTTTGCCGTTTTTGCTACAAAAATATTGCCAATAATGAGTTATGTATCAAAACTGCAAATATTTGTAGAGGAATAATTTTTTAAATATACATTTACAGAAATATCTTTTAAATAAATAGGGAATATTATCTATCTATACATATAAAAGGCAAAGCCCTCACTCACTCATCATCACTAATTCTCCCACTTCCCATGAAACTAGGAAGATGAAATTTGGCATGTGTATACTTTGTGATGTAAATAGGAAAACTAAAGAAATTTCATTTTGATATTCAAATTTTTAGGGGTAGTTTTGGGGGTTTAGGGGTAGTTTTGACTGATCACAGTTTCTCAAAAACCACCTAGGAACTTTAAATTTGGTACAAATATTGCTCATTGGCACTAGAGGCACACGAAGAACGGATTTAAAAATATTTTGCCTGTAAGGGTTGTAACAACCCTTAAATCAATAAATATTGTTTGTTATATATCTCAAAAACCTTACCTCCTAGGAACGTGCAATTTAGTACACATATATTGTTCATTAGTAGTCTACTAGAGACACAATAAGAACGGATTTTAAAATATTTGGTCTGTAAGGGTTAAAACAACCCCTAAAAGAATAAATATTGTTTGTTATATATCTCAAAAAACTTACCTGCTAGGAATGTGAAATTTGGTACATATATTTGCCACAGGCGCAAGAGGCGAACTAAGAAATAATGTTTAAATAATTGGCCTGTAAGGGTTGAAACAACCCCTAAAACAATAAACATTTTTTGTTATATATCTCAAACGACCTACCTCCTAGGAACGTGAAATTTGGAACGCATATTGCTCATAGGAGCTAGAGAAGCACTAAGAAATAATTTTATAATATTTGAAATTTAAGGGTTGAAACATCCTTTAAAAAGTATTGTTTGTTATAATTTCCTTAAAGCTAGGAATCTAAAATGTTGTACATTTATTTCTTACACGATACACATAAAAAGTAAACCTGTTTTAAATTTTGTGATGTTCTGCTAAAGGGTGAAAATGTAATAACAACCCCTAAAACTATAAATATTAATTGAATACCGCCTAGGAACGTGAAATTTGGTACACATATTGCTCATAGGAGCTAGAGGCGAACTAAGAAAGAATTTTAAAATACTTTTCCTTAAAGGGTTGAAACAACCCCTAAAACAATAAATATTGTTTGTTATACTTTCCTTAAAGCTAGAAGGCTGTAATTTTTTACATTTATTTCTTACAAGATACATATAAAAAAATAAACCAGTTTTACATTTTGTCACGTTCTGCTAAGTAAACATGGAGTAACAACCCCTAAAATTATAAATATTATTTAAATACCGATTAGTAAAGTGCAATTTATACAATACACAACTTGCTCATAGGTGCTAAAGGCGCACTAAGAAGGGATTTTAAAATATTTATCTTTTAATGGTTGAAACAACCCCAAAAACAATAAATATTGTTTGTTACATATGTCAAACACCATACCGCCTAGGAATGTGAAATTTGGTACACATGTTGCTTATAGGCGTTAGAGGAGCGCCAAAAAAAAGGATTTTAAAATATTTTCCGTTTAATGGTTGAAACAACCCCTAAACAATAAATAGTGTTTGTTATACTTTCCTTAAAGCTAGAAAGCTGAAATTTTTTTACATTTATTTCTTACACGATACATATAAAAAGTAAACCAGTTTTATATTTCGTTACGTGCTATTAGGGGTGAAAATGTGATACAACCCCTAAAAACAATAAATATAAATTTTTATACTTTCCTTGAAGCTAGAGAGCTGAAATTTTGTACATTTATTTCTTACAAGATACATATAAAAAATAAACCAGTTTTACATTTTGTTACATGCTGCTAAGGATTGAAAAAGTAATAACAACTCATAAAAACAATAAATATTACAGTAATTAATTGATATTATTTCCTTAAAGCTGAAATTTGGCACTTATAATTTTATGAAAATATTTTGAACGTAAGCTGATCAAAACTAACCTGATCTATGCATTTGCATATTAAAGACGTATCTGGGTGATCTGTAAACATCCAGCTAAGACTGTGATTTACCAGTCTGTAGATTTAGTGGTTGAAAAAGAACACACTCTTCACTCTGAATTTTTTATTGATTTAATTTATTTAACACACATAGCCTACAGTGACAATTTACGGGCAACCAGTGAACAATAAGTACCGGTACCAAACTAATTGAAAATACATATTATAATTCATTTTCGTAAAATAATAGATAAAAGAAAATGAGAGAAAAGTATTACAATTAATTATGAATCATAGTGATAAAGACGTAGCAAAAAACAAATTCCCTGTAGCGAAGCACGGGTTTTCAGCTAGTGTTCTATAAAAGTGCTCTGATTAGTGACAGAGTCGGCCCTTTAACCATTTGCAATAAAAAAATCACTGTAGAATACATGCCGACCGGACTAGAAACTGATCTCTTCCACAAGAGCAGAACCAACCCCATTATTTAGAGATAGTGACCAGACTTACTGTCCACTTTCTATCTTGATTTTCTCTGCTCATAGACATATGTTTGTCAGCTTTGGCCTTGGAAAATCATATAAACTTCTTTACCTGTCTAAGCCTATTCACGATAAGTTCAATTTGTATATATTTTTTGAAAGAAATTTGTAGAATGCTTCTAAGAGAA
Source organism: Philaenus spumarius (assembly GCA_018207615.1). Taxonomy (NCBI): domain Eukaryota; kingdom Metazoa; phylum Arthropoda; class Insecta; order Hemiptera; family Aphrophoridae; genus Philaenus; species Philaenus spumarius. Next base: position 10,091 of record JAGFPH010001287.1, read on the forward strand.
AATTATCCTTAAATATGAGCCAAAAGTCGCACGGAATAAAATTCCTTTTTAAAAGACTTGTCCTGAACTAAACACTTAATATTAATCAAACTCGGTAAACATATAAATTATTAAAATTTTTTTTTTAAGAAATTCTTACAATGCTTTGTGAAGAAAAATTAGGATCGAATATGAGCCAAAATTCGCACGGAATAAAAGGCCTTTTTATATATGACTTGCCTTTGAACATAATATAATTGCTCAATATTAAAAAAAAACTCAGTACCTATAAATATATACTTAAGCTAACTCTACGGTAGGCCTATGTATTGTAATTATATTTTTTTAAATAAATTTGTAGAATGCTTCTTGGAGAAAATTAGCCAAAAGCTAGTCACAGACAGGTTTTTTAAAGGGTTGTCACACCTTATTAATAAACTATGTAACTGTTCATTTTTAATCCTCCCGTATAGAAACATACAATGTGCGTTAAAATGTAAAGTAAATATCTTACACATTATTTTCGTCTGATTTGTCTTAAAGCCTGAAAAATTGTCTGAACAGTCCGTTACTGTATTGCAAAAAAAGGCGTACTTATCCTTCATTCAAGAACAAATGGAGTGTATTTTGAAGTTCTTTTTATTATAGCTACCAGCATTGTATTTGGATAACCTAATAGAACTTCGATCCAATGCAATATTTTGTTCCACTGGAAATTTGACTTTTTTGGAGCTATCTATTGCGGAAACGAAGGAAGCTGTTTGAAACACCAATGCTTTCTCCCTAACGCTACCTCGCGGCGCGATCATGTACTATTTTCACGACAACCTTTTTTCCGGCACACAGCCCCCGTATGGATGCAAGATCTATTTATTATTCATGATCTATGCTACCAGTAAGTCCTAAAATAGACACTATCAATATGATGAAAATTATATAATTTCAGATAGGCCTATAGTTAATTTTCCAGACAGCCTAAAACATTG
>JAGFPH010001287.1:11155-25822 GCA_018207615.1 Philaenus spumarius
ATTTCAGATAGGCCTATAGTTAATTTTCCAGACAGCCTAAAACATTGCTACTACGGAAATAAATAGCTGGCTCTCATTATTTTGTAGAGAGAAGAACGGAAAATACCTTTAGTGACCTACAGCGTAGAAGGATGAACTATACCGATTTCAATATTCATTGGTTTAGGCCTAATGATCTGGGAAATTTGAGATAAATCAATCAGTCAAAACTTTACTTTATGTAAAAAAATATTTGAGGTTTTAGGGTTACCGGTATATAGAATGTAGGAATATCCCTACAAAAATTCCTGGTTTTTTAAACAGGCTAAGTGAATGTAAATATAATTTATAAACAGTAAATAATATAAATGGGTTTTTATTTGATTGAGATAGGCTACAGATGGAAGGACATTCATAGGACAGATCATTATTTATTTTATAAAATTTTTAAAATACAATAATGACAATTACCGCACCTCAGTATTTTGTATCACCATTCAAAATATAGAAAGTAGGTTTGTAAACAATACAAGAAGACTTGCAGATGAAAATGGGAATATGTAAGTATTTCAGGTAGGCAATAAACTTACCCTATCGTAAGTATTGATTTAGGTTTAGAACAAATTCACTGCAAAACAAAATATGTGTGACAGTTGTTTTTGAAATTATAAGTTTGAAATAACCTATATTTGATTAAAATTCGTAAACAATTTACTGTATTACAATATTAAAAACAACAGTCACAACATCGTTTAATTAAACGTTACCAGGTAGCAGCATATTACGTGACTAATCTAGAAAAAAATTAGTTAAAAATATAGTTCAACAGCGCTTTCTAGTAGTTTCAGTAACAACTATTTGTGGAATTGATTATTTTAAAGCAGCCGACAAAATAAAACTTTAGTCAACAATAATGAAATAAAAGTTTCCATGTAGCAGCACATTACGGGATGGATTCAAAACTCGTAACTACCATCATTGACTATAAATGTCCATAATCAAAGATGTAATATAGTCAATGCTACCATTGAGTTTAAAATATAGGTAGGCAGCGCTTTCTGGACGTTTAAGTAACAACTATTTGTAGACTACATAGTTCATTTTAAAGCCACCAGACATCAGCCAACAAGATTAAAACTTTTGTTGAAATAATAAAATTAATCTGCAAAAATAGTCATCTACTTTTCCTCAGTGAGGCGGCAATGTTTTAGAAAATTTGTCCTGTCTCACTGTTAAAAATTATAGCGTAACAGAATAATAAACCTGCATACATGTTTACCGATTATTTCATCTCTTTTTTTTTTTAGGCGGAAAAATGCATTTAGACAGACCTCTCGGGTTATTGTTCCGTAAGGTGCTGCTACCTATTATGAACTTTAAAACTATTTACTAGTAAGATCTGTTAAACATTTTTAGGAGTATTAAATTGTTTAATAGTAAATCATGTTATTTTTAACTATTAAAATAAATAAAGGTTAATAAATTTTTTAAGTCGGAGTAAATAGAACAGACTAATTTCTATTTATTTATTAACAGCAAAACTACCACTAATAACTCGTTATTTTCAAACATTTGGTGTTATGTAAGATAATTTTTAGGATAAACTTTTACAATTAATTCAAAAAAGTTTTAATGGGAGGAAACAATTTTTATAGTAAAAATTGTAATAATGTACTGAATATTTAGTAGATAACAGTGTCACATTAAAATTCCATAATTGTATTGGGTACATGTGGTGTGTAAATTAATTTATGACTTTTTTTGGAATAAGCACATTGTACTATTGAATTAGTAAAAGTAGAGACATTAGAACTTCAGGCTATTTTTTTAATGCTTGCATTGCAATGTGTCCTAATGTAAACTTTAGCCGGAGCTCCAATATTCTTAAACACCCGACAATTCTTCATTCCGTTTTAGGGTACTTTTCTACAAAATGAGCGTACATACTGGTAATTTAATTCAACTAGATGGAGTTATGAATGTGATTTACTTACATGTTTGTGAGGCATATAAAACTGAATGTAAATAGGCCTAAATCAGAATACAAAATATTGTTTAACAATTTGCTATTTTTAATAAAATTGGCAATGATTGTAAAAGATACACAGGTGGATAAAAAGGTATTTCATCAATTGCTTTTAGTATAATCTAATGTATACTTGGTTTGTTAAAAAATAGCTGAACTTTTCTTTTACAATTTGTGTTAATTAACTACAGCTTATTGGTCTGACTCCTTGAAAGTAGAGTAGGCCTACTCCCCTCATCTAACAAATAGGCCTATGCCAGCGACATTTTCACTTTACTTTGGAAAGCTTTTTTTGAATATTCTTCAATGCCAGTAAAAAAAATTTCTTAGTGACATAACTGGTGTTGAAACTGCACCCTCTTAACACTGATTTTAATTTTAGAAACAAGATAGAAGGATTGATCTGAGGAGTCAGGATGTTGCGGTCATCTGTTTTTCGGTACTAAACGTGCAAATTGTCAAGACTGAATGAGTTGCCTCGCCACAACCATATTGTACGGTCTCTTCTGTAAATTATTTTATCTAATGTTTTTAAAATGCCAACGTTAAAAACAGAAATAGATTCATATTTCATTGTAGAGTTTAAGCAGTGTTTAGAGTGTGCATGCTCATTAATTATATAAAAATATCACTTTTTTACTAAAGCCGTTTACCAAGAAGATAAAAGAGGTCCATTTTCAGTATTTTTCAAATAGGCCTGGTATTGTTGTTACATCAAGTCAAACGATGAGTTCTTTTTAGGAAAATCAGCCTATAACAGCCCTAATTAAGCAAATTAACAACCGAAGAAGCATATGTTCATTACATAACTGCTGACAAAAAACCTTTTATGACGAAATAATTGAATGGCCAACTACTGAAACATGTAAATTACCCGAAGAATATTTTTCAATTTAATAGTAAGAAAAAACTGTCTTTTAGCTTACACTTTTAATAAGAATAGTACCGGTACATAAAGAAAAATATTATTACTATTAAAATTATGTTATTTTAAGTTTGTGTTTGTTGAATTTTTCGTGTAGTTAGAGAAGCCACATTTTGATTGTAGCCTATTATAAACACTAAACAAATATTGTAATAGCGGTCTTAGATAAATCTCAAACATTTTAACTTCAAATGAAAATTCAGAATATTTGACAATAACAATTTGAGTTAAAAGTTTTAACGGTCTCTTATAAATTTGTAAAACTGGATAAATGGGCTTGTCACATTACAACATGTAAATAACTAATTCAGTTTGTAATGTTTATGCAAATAAAACCATTTTGATGAAAAATGGTTATTCCACTATTTTGTTTTGATTGGCCATCAACTGAAACTCGAGAGTAGGCTACTTTTTTTTTGTAAAGTGTTAAGTTTGTAGAGTATTTCTTCTCCGGCATAGTAATTAAAAAATAGCAACATCTAGTTGCAATATATGTTTAAACCGATTTCAAGATTTTTGGGCACTTATATCGAAAACAATACCCTTCTTAGAATAAAGATTAATTGGAGGCAATCTAGAGCATGAGATTGACTGTACCTGGGACCACAGATCCAGCACCAACTCCGCTGTTAATTTTGTAGTTATTTGAATACTATTAGTAGACATCAAAGGACATGAAGACTTTAAAAACTAAATATTTTTATTTATGGTATAGAGATTTTTTAATATGGTATTTAAATTAACAATATTTATCACAAGTGCTTATATTTAGTTTTGTATTGTGTATATTGCGATGAATCATATGGATAAGAGTAGTACGAGTGTGGTGATCCCATTGTGAACGAAGGGTAGTACGGCACTGCCCACGATGTAGTGGGGGCGTTATACTGTTCCGCATGGTCAGGGGTAGTCACGAAATTGTTGGAGTACATTTTGTCACCTTGCAATAGCGTCAGTAGGTGGTGGATGTAGCGAATTGCAAGTCTAGAAACAGATAAAAGGATTAGTATTATTTTACAGAATCAATATACACTTTGTTAAAAAGTAAAACAAAATTGAAACATTCGAATCATTAAATGTATACCAAACTATAAATATTTTTAGTGAATGTTAAAAAAACCAACAGTTGAAAAATAAATAAAGTTTGTACACAAATAAAAACAATTATTGCATGATTAAATTAGGATTTATTAAGTGTCTAGAAAGAATGTATATTTATATTTTTTAAACCTCTGACATGTAAACATAGCGAAACACAAAACATATTAAAATATACAAGCTGAAAACAACGCAACAAACAAAATCATGAGCCTTCTTGAAATCTGCTCTTCAGTCAGTCTCATTAATTTTTCATCTGTTGTTATAGGGTGAGAATAAATATTTTTTCCGTTTAGCCCCATAAAAAGAAACCACAGGCAAATCTGAATACCTGTTCACGAAGTTGCTGCCACGAACCAATAGGAAGAACTCAATTTATAAAGCGTCCCTCATCTCCAGTTGAATAAGATGAAGAAATAGACTTTACAGTCATTGTCGTAAGACAAAATCATTATTGGTGACAGCGGCCCAAACTACGTAATAATGGAGCAAGTAATTTTGTTAAAAAAAATAATGTTTATATGTAAAAATTTTCCAACTTTGGTTTTGTTAAACATGAACAGTTGAAATCGGGAGGAATCTTTGAACTTCACCCACCTTGTAAGTTAAAAAATGTGTGATCAAAGTAACTGTGGTAAAACTATATACAATGTTCTTTGAAAGATGAGAAATTCCCTTTCATGGGTGCCCATACCTGTAGACATGGGTGCCCATACCTATGGGCAGAGGGGGCTCCCCCCCAGCTCCCAGGGAAGGAAAATAAATATATTATTGATTATAGTCAGGTATTTTTCTTTAAAGAGATTAGCACTAAAATATGTTTTAAATGTTATGCGCCGTTTGATTTTACATATACTTGTTTTATTTTTTGCAAGAGTTCACGCATGAGCTGCTGGGTCACTACTTGGTGCGGCCTCTAGGCTTGTTATAGGTCTTTGTGTATTCACTGACGGTGTAAAGGTACAGACTCAATGCTGTGTGGGTTAATATTTCACGTGAACAGCCAAATTGGCTTCCCAAATTTTAAGTTTTCTTGGGGGAGGTCAAAAATATCCCTGGGCTCCTTTTACCGAAGGAGTGGAGGGTACTCCTTAACACATTCACTGCTAAGCAAATTTCGTATTTCCTATGCTAGGAGCCGACCTTTTATTTTTTACATTTATAGTCTAAATGAGTAGAAATTACTTTATTTATGATTTTTTAACCTTTCTACGTAATAATCACTAATATTTTAAAGTGGACGCACCTGTGCGTCCATAGCACATAGGCTTAAAATTGGTGTGTATTGTGTATTGAAAATACTCCCAAAACGGGGGTTGGCGTGCGAGGCACGCAATGCATTGTGTAATGAAAATACTCCCAATACGGAGAAACTCCCAAAAAAAAAAAACACGGAAAAATATAGCTGAAAAAATAGAATAAATTGAGAAAATGCGTAATCTACATTAACCCTAGAAGTTATCAAACAACGCTGCAGCGCAAAAAATCTCGGACAACACAACTTGTATTGTATATTTCACCCACTAAAAATCATCCAATCTCAATAAAACAGAAACCATTGGAAAGGAAATGTTTTAAACTTTAAGTATTGCATTTACTAATTTGTTCTAAAATGTATTTTTACATAGGTATGTGTAATCATAGTTTTAAAATTGTATTTTTCTAAACAGCTAATAGTGCCCGAGAAAACACAAAAAAATTACACAAACTTGTCACTATTCTAAGGCTCAAAATCGTTACTTGACTCTATTACTAATAGAATGAGGTCAAGAGCATTTGCCGCGTGTTCAGTACAGTCTGAGCGTTCACCTCCTCCTCGCTTTCCTCTGAGCCGATCAAGGCTGTATAGAACAGACACTAGCAGATGTCGCCGCACTTAATTTAAGCCTTAACAAGTCAATACGTTGATATTATTCATGAAATCTGCCTATTCCGAATTGACGCTGAACAGTGTTCGGTCCCAATTAGTTCGGAATAGAGCGACTCTACTGTATTTCCGTTCCCTGTGAGTTACGGGGTGCAGCCCCACCGCGGGTATTGGCATGCATCAGTTGCATATATTGTGATGTAAATATTTGTGTTTTATAATGTTTCAATGTGTAACAACCTTTTACAAGCGAGCTGAATATGAAGATGTAACATACATTCTAAAACGTGCAACATAAAGTCACAAGATGAAGTAATCACACTAAATCTATACATTTATTACCCAAACATGTTGTAAATTTTGTACAACTAAACTCTTTCTGTTATAAGAGTAGGCGTGGTTTAAGAAAAATTATAACAGCGTTTATCTTACAATACTCTACTGTTTCATTGACTTTACCTTAGAGATTCGATTTTGGAAAGTTTTTTCCCTATAGGTTTACAGGTGGGAAGAATTTTACGAAGAGCATCAAACGCTTTGTTCATGTCGGTCATTCGTTTTCGTTCTCGATCGCACGCAGTTCGTTTGTAATCTGTGAAATATTCTTAATATTAATTTCATCTTGATAGAATAAAAACTTATAAGTTTACTGTTTATATTAATTTGATTTGTTGGATGATATAACTCAATAAATATTTTCTAAACTCACAACAGTAACAAAGCTTTTTAACTTTTAAAATAATCTGCTAAAATGGCACTACAAAAGGTGCTACCAGTGCACAGTGGGAAAATGTTTGAACTCCTTTACTGTTATTTTACAAATCTTTGTGAAAATATTATTTCAAAATTATTATGATGTTCGAATATAATTTTGTAAATAAAATAAATAATTTGGACTTTATCTTAAATAAACACCAGCTCATACAATGTTATTAGACATTTGTTTAAGCTTACCTCTATCTGAATCTGCTGTACGATTTTTATATTGTCTGTGAGATCTATAATCAAAAGCAGATGTCGGAGTTGCTTTGTAATCTGTCAAAGGAACTTGTGGGTATTCAAGTACAGAGCGCAGCACCGTCAACTCTTTAACATCATCTTCTTCTTCTTCTTCAACTTTCTTAAAATGGTAATAATCTTATTATTAATCTAAACTATTTTTTGAAAACAGTATTATGACAAACTGTAACTTTAGTTATTGGCCTATAATGTACAGGGTGTCTTGTAACGATTTTAGCAAACTTCACTGCGTTATTCAGCGGGTCAAAACTAACACATGATACGATATACGAGGCTTGTCCAGAAAGTAAGTACCATTTCGTTCTACCACCTGCACAGTGCTAGCGACATGCGCTCTAGTCGCCTTGGTTCGTTGTTGAACAGCTGACGCAATTACGGCAAAATTTTGTTGTGTTTACATTAGTTAGTGTGCACTCAAAATGTTTAAAACAATTTCTGATCCGGCGGACTGTGAAGTGCGTTCTGTAATACGATTTTTGAACGCAAGGAACATGAAGCCTGCTGAAATTCATCACCAACTTACAGAAGTTTATGGAGAAAAAGTTATCAGTTATGGAATGGTAAGAAAATGAAGACAAAAAGAAGCGACTTGGCAGTGCATTGACTTTTCTCACCGGTTACAGTGATGGAGATGAATTCTTAAACAAGATTGTTACAGGTGATGAAACTTGGGTTTGTCATGTCGCTCCAGAGTCCAAACAACAGTCAATGGAGTGGAGACACTCACGATCCCCCAAAAAACAAAAGTTCAAAACAACTTTGCCGACAAAAAAAAAAAAAAATCATGTGCACTGTGTTCTGGGACAGAAAGTTCATTCTGCTTGTTGATTTTCTAAACAATCAATGCGGAACGATATTGTGAAACATTGAGACAATTTTGGCGTGCGATTCAGAACGAAAGACGTGGAATGCTTAGTGAAGGCATCGTGGTGTCGATCCATGATCGTTGACCAAAATTAAGTTTATAGGCCTATGTTTTAGAGTTTTAACTAACATTTTGGGAAATAAGTCTATTCACGATGGTGCTGAATAGCTGTAAAATGCTTCGCACGCCATTCCGCATAATGGGAGTATCTTGAATACACAAAGCATTACGTGCTTCGCACAACAACCCCCATATTGGGAGTATCTTCAATACACAATGCATTGCATTGCGTGCTCCGCATGCCAACCCCGTATTGAAAGTATCTTCAATCCCAATGCATTGCGTACTTCGCACGCCAACCCCATGGTGGAATCCATCACATGGCTTTGAACCGGGTAGTTTTATATTTTACGTTTTGATCGATTTTGGGAGAACCAAGCAAGCTTAGCAAGAAAAAAAATGTGCAGAATAACATCCTACATTTATATTTGCAGAAAAAACTCTAAAAAACATTTATTCTCATAGGAAAAATCTCAAAAAATAGTTATTTCCAGTCAAAAAACGTGCTTCTGGTTGTTGGACTTTTTTGGCTAACGAACTCGTCCGAGCGACATAGACAACCAACATGTGTACGAAATTTGGACCAAATTGCACTTAAAATGCGGCCGCTAGAGTGCGAACACGTATATGATTTTTAATGACACCCCAAAACATGTTCTGGGGACCATGATCGATGCTCATTTACTAATCCCGACCTTGGGTCTTACCATAAGGGCCACTGCAATAGCTCATTTTTCCTATGGAAATTCGCTAATATTAATCAATTATGAACTACTTGTTTCAGTGTTTAAACAGTAAGATAAATATCACTTAAGTAATTTATTAAATAGTTAACAATTTCAAATTGAGGCATAAAAAGCTCTTATGATATTTATTTTTAACATTTTTAAAATTTTTATCTAATTTTACATTTAAATAACAACCCTCTGTGTATTTAGACTAATACACCTCTCAAATGAGTTTCTACAATAATCACGGAAAACCACCTTTATTCAGAATTATTGTATTTTCTCAATTATCCTTGGCGCAATGTTAAAACGTGATACACCATTGGATTGGTCTTTAAATTGTCTACATTTTTTCGTAGCATCTTTAGTTTTTTAGATATTAAACTTTAAAAAGTGTTGAACCGTCGACATATTGAAACGTTATTATTTTGTCGACATATTATTTTGTTCCTTTATAATATATATATTAGTAATTGTAATTTATGTTTTATTTGATTATTTAAGGAAATAAATTGAAATTGAAATTGAATTGAAACGGATAACTGCAGCGAAAATAAAACCAATGTAAACCAATGTGATACATTCATGCTGAATTTCATTAATTTATCAACGTTCATGAGACAATAATTTTTTTTTCAAAAACACATACAGACAGACAACTTCTAAATTAAGCATGTTGTACCACTTGCTATTTTTGACCCGCTGAATAACAAGGAAAAATTTGGTAGAATGGTTGTGAGACACCCTGTATAAATTATTATTCATTTTTACATTTTTAAAAATTACCAAGGTAATTCTTTACTAAAGTACTGATGTAAACTTTATAATGTTCCATTAAGTTAAGCACAATTAAGTTGTAGTAAACAATTGCTTATTATTCATATAGTTTTAATATTAGGAATATAATTTAATTCTATTATAATATTTTATGAGCGATTCCCTAAAAAGCAATCACTTAACTACTGAAAATTATCCTCATCATATTTCATTGCAAAGCCGCAGCCAGGGGGGGGTCAACCCCCCCCCCCCGAAATTTAGTAGTAAAAATTAATACTAGGTTTGAAAAGGTGCAAGTTAAATTATAAATTACACAACACAACAGAGGATCCAGCAACATATTTTACGTCATTGTGATATTTAGATTTGCTTGATTAAACTACAACGTACAATACACATGGATGCAGTAGGTTACAGCCTTACTCTCTTGTGAGCTTGATCTGATCTATTAAATAAGAAAACTATGAAGGTTCAACAAAAATACTTTACTTTAACAAAACACGCAATGCATTGTGTATGGAAAATACTCCCAGTACTCAATGCACTGTGCGTCGGCCGCTTCTCATAGTGTTCAGTGTCAAGCTCACATGTGCGTCCTTAGCAGTGAAAGTGTTTAAAAGGGTTTAAATTCAAATCCCCGGTACGGACCTGACCCCCCCCCCCCAAAAGTTTTCCTGGCTACGGCCTTTTGTTTCATTGCTAATGGCTTAATGACATAACACCAATAAGTTTTGTTTGTGAGCAACATTCATGGCTGAAATAAGTGCCACTAGTATTGCTCTGATATTAGAAAAACCACAGCGAATGGCATATGAACCAGCAAATCACAATATATATTTTTTTGTATTTGGAGTATCACTATTACTTGTGCAGAATTTAAATCAATATTTTCTCAATTTTTTAAAATTTGGGCGTTATTTAACGTCCTACTGTTTTGCACTTAAGGCTAATGAAGACGGGACCTACAGTTTTACGTGGAATCCGAAAAACCTCATTACTCCGTAAATATGAAAACATAACAAATTGAGAAATTTTCAAATGTTTTTAAAATATCTGAAATCATTTTTGAGAAACTAATATCAAACATTTTTTCTTTTTTAATTTTCATGCAAAAATATTTATTGAGGAATTTGCAGAATTTGACACATAATTACATTTTGTAATTTATCATAACACAAATGTTATTCTGTTTTTATAATAAAAACCTTTTATTTCCAGTTGCTCATTGGTCTTGTGGATGTAAAGTTTTTATATCAATAAAAGACAGGCATTCATCAGTGCAAGAGATCGTAATTAGTTTGAAAATTCCTGAACAAAAGGCAAAACGCGATGCAACCAAGAAGAAATGAAAAACAGATTTGTGAACGACTCTAAAAGTTATTTGTTGAACTAATTCATCCCAGTAAAGCAATTAATAATCATATTTTAATATTATAATTTTAATACAGCGTAAGGAGGGTTAGTTAAAGTTTTATTTAAGTTGACATTTTAAAAGAGGTAATTGATATTTCCTTTTTTCTAGTTGTCCATGTTTATAAACATGTAGTTTTCGTCTCAAAATACACATTTAACATCAGGAACTTGAATTACACATCATTATTGTTATTAAACATCATTTCATTTTTAAATAAATTGATACTATGTACAAAATACAATGTAAAGCTTACCTTTGAAACACGCATGATGATACTCATAGTTACTCCCTCACTGTTTGCAACTAGTAAATAAACTAAAGTGACTTTTGAGTTAAGAATGTGTAACGATAGATGATACACCTGATCAAACAGTGGTAGCCCAATAGATCAGTATTTGCTGTTACGGATCGATGGTTATACAAATTCCTTATTCTGCACCTGCTTGATAAAAAGTCTTCATTTGTATATTAAGTTTTTTACTGATTAATTATTGTTAAACATAAATTTAAGTAGCCTATGTCAATTAATTGTTTGTGATTAAGAAAAGGCTTTAAATTGTTGTGTACAGTAAAATGTTTAGTAATAATGTAAACTAATATTCGAGAAAATCATGTTTTGTTTTATTTAGAATCTTGAGAAATTAAAAACATCACAGACTTTTTAAACTGTAATCTGTAAATTAATAGCTTGAACAAAACAATCCAGGAGTGCCTAAGTCCACACGAGAGAAGTGTAAACTGCTACGGCGATATTCTGATTTACACTTCAAAAGTATAGAAAATATTGAATAAAACACAATTTATGAAATGAGGAAGCACAACGTCCATTTCAGAGGTATTACCAAGTTAACCATTTCAGAAGTATTATCAAGTAAACTATTTTAGCACAACTTACGAAATGAGGAAGCACAATGTCCATTTCAGAAGTATTATCAAGTAAACTATTTTAACACAACTTATGAAATGAGGAAGCACAATGTCCATTTCAGAGGTATTACCAAGTAAACTATTTTAACACAACTTACGAAATGAGGAACCACAGTGTCCATTTCAGAGGTATTACCAAGTAAACCATTTTAACACAACTTAAGAAATGAGGAAGCACAATGCCTATTTCAGAGGTATTACCAAGTAAACTATTTTAACACAACTTACGAAATGAAGAAGCACAGTGCCCATTTCAGAGGTATTATCAAGTAAACTATTTTAACACAACTTACAAAATGAGTAAGCACAATATCCTTTTCAGAGTTATTAACAAGTAAACTATTTTAACACAACTTACAAAATGAGGAAGCACAGTGCCCATTTCAGAGGTATTACCAAGTAAACCATATTTAAACACAATTTATGAAATGAGGTAGCACAACGTCCATTTCAGAGGTATTACCAAGTAAACTATTTTAACACAACTTACGAAATGAAAAAGCACATTGTCCATTTCAGAGGTATTACCAAGTAAACTATTTCAACACAACTTACGAAATGAAAAAGCACAATGCCCATTTCAGAGGTATTACCAAGTAAACTATTTTAACACAACTTACGAAATGAGAAAGCACAATGTCCATTTCAGAGGTACTACCAAGGTAATTATTTTAACACAACTTACGAAATGAGGAAGCACAATGTCCATTTCAGAGAATTACCAAGTAAACTATTTTAACTTACGAAATGAGGAAGCACAATGCCTATTTCAGAGGTATTACCAAGTAAACTATTTCAACACAACTTACGAAATGAGGAAGCACAATGCCCATTTCAGAGGTATAACCAAGTAAACTATTTTAACACAACTTACAAAATGAGGAAGCACAATGCCCATTTCAGAGGTATAACCAAGTAAACTATTTTAACACAACTTACGAAATGAGGAAGCACACATCCCTTTCAGAGGTATTACGAAGTAAAATATTTTAACACAACTTACGAAATGAGGAAGCACAACGCCCATTTCAGAGGTATTACTAAGTAAACTATATACTCTGCTATATACACATGTGTACTGTACTATAGTAGAGGGTGATGTGTGATGGGAAAATCCGATTCACTGCCCGCAATTTTTAGACGAGGTGCGCCTATAGATGTTTACTATTCAAAAAAGCTTTCAATTCGTTTATAATTCAAATTCTCATAAAAATAATTTACTTACATTTTTAAGTCAAGGTGGACTGGAAAAGTCAACAGTGAAATCCATTGGAAACTGAACCACAGTTCTTGCCGTTCTCTTTATGTTTAAAGAATAAAGTAAGCATTCAATTTTTCATTAAAATTAACAGCTAATATTTAATTTACAAATAATAAAATGTGTTAGTTACTACATTTATTTCTCTTATATTTCTGTAAAAACCGTCTCTTAAATCGTTAAGTTAATTTTTGTGTGCCATCCTATTAAATTAGGGTACTTGGAAGTACGTTCAGCAAAATAAGTTCTAAGTATTTCACTGGTTTTAATCATCACTCTCTTGAAGTAATCCTACAAATGAAGCATATCTTCCAACTATCATTTTCTTTAGAGTTGTCCTTTTTTATATTTTACTGGTTGTCATTCTGTATTAGCTAGATTTTTAATTTTTGTGCAGTTTTTGTTGACTGACCAAAGCATTCAAAAACAGTTGATAGGGTTTTATTTTTAAAAAAATTGGGTTGCCCTTCAAACAAAAAAACATTTTTGCAAGGTTTCACAGTTGTTACCTTGCTTGGTTCAACGCTTATTAAACTCATCAATCTTAGCTTATTAAAAAAATCATGCCACCTAGGCATCACATGGTTTAAAAAATCTACCAAGTATAAAATACAAAGCATTACGAACATTTTCACATGCAGTTAATTATTTTAGATACAGAATCATTATTATTAAATGGTATAGTTGACTAACAAAGGCTCCAGGTAGGCCTAGAGCTTGGGTGTTTACACAGATGTTGTGCCAGCTGTTCAGTGGAGTAATACCACAAATAGCTCATTAACTCATCAACCGTTGAACCATAAATGATTTAACAATCACCTGTTATTACTCTAAACTCCCTAACACATATTCTTAATTTGATAACAAAATAAAGCAAGTAAATTTATAAGTAAGTTATTGTTAAAGAATTACTAAACAATATATTGCAAAATTAATTAATACTTGAGTAAGTTTTCAATTATCAATAGAAATATTTATTAAGATTAAGGCAAATTAAGAAAGAACTGGACTTAATTAATATTTTGTGCAGGCTGAAAGTTAGAGTAAAATTTTCAAGTAAATATTCAAGGTTATATGAAGTTAAAAGCATAAAATGTCAAAAAAAGAACGATCAAATTATTATTAATTTTCATTCTGGTTGTAATTCAAGTAGTTTGCATTACGCTTGGGCTCTACAGGCAATAACTTACTGTTATAGGTAATACCATTTAGGATGGCGCGTGGTTTGCGCAGAAGCAATAATGCCCTTCTCCCTCCAACACCAGTCTTTGTCGTTTTGTAAGAAAAATACAGTCTGTGTCAAATCCATCGATTAGAGGGCCGCCGAGCAATTTTTAGTATTGGACGCGCTTTCAATTACAAGCTTCTGAACAGTACTAGGATTATTTAAATAGGACAAATTTTATATATTTGTAATCTGCGTGATATGTTGCAACTAACAGTATAAATATCTTCCAGTTTAGTAAATGTTCGAAATTTATAAAATAACAAATACTTCGAGTTTTTAAATTGGGACATGAAAAAGTAGTAAAGCGTAAACTTTTTTTATTTTTAGGGTAGAAAGAAACTTTCAACGGCAAAGTTGTAGGAAATTAGTTGATCTACATATTTTATTTCAAACATTTTTCAGTCAGATGTTTGGTTTGTCCACAAATCGCTTGCAAATAAGGGCAACCAATTACAATATATCGTTAAACCTTTTCTTATGAAAAAAGCCACAATG
>JAGFPH010001287.1:50822-66679 GCA_018207615.1 Philaenus spumarius
CCCTTCCTGTTTGCCACGCCTAAACACTCTGGCCAGTTGTCAGTCTCACTCCAACTTGCCAACCAGACACTTGCCATCAATTGCGTGTGCTTAGTGTTTGAATTGTGTTTTGTCTGTGGTTGGTGTGTTCTCAGTCTTAGCTCTGAGATGTATCACGTAGATATTTAAGGTTAGTAGTAATTTGTAGTTTTACTTTGTTAACGCTTACAAAGGCCTAGTTGCCTGGGTTTATGTACCGTTAGTTTTAGTCACTTGAGAACGGGAATTGATTTGTATTCCCGAAACGTCGTGTTTGATAATTTAATACACAAATGATGGCAAATGTCCGAACAAGTAATTATAATAAAATTATAGACTACTGTTGGCAGTGATTTAAAAAAGAGATTTTTATTTTTGTAATTGTAAATTTGTGTCAGTCCATATGAAATCAACACATGAAGTATTTTTTCTTCAACCTGACCTCTTAAATTGATAGCCTTTTACACAATTTGGAGATTTACGGTTTTGAATATCATATTAACTTGAATAAAACAAAATATAAGATAAAATAATTTACTGTACTGAATGTTCTAATTAATTATATTCTAAGCTATTCAATGATTTTGATTTAAAGTGAAACCATACAAAGAATGCTAAACTATATAGTGCTATAATATGTAGTGAAGTCTATGCAGCATTCAACATATGTAGCACCGCATACTGATTATAGTTTATAGCGTGCTATAAGCTATAAAATTAGTGATAAAGTGCACCTACCAAGCTTGGATATATAGCAGAGTTGTTATTATTTTACAATGGCAAACCCTGTTGAACCCTACATTGATAAATTTGTGAATGAATTAATAAATACATCGTTTTCAAGTGGAATTGATTTTGATAACCTCAAATATTTTGCATTTGTTATTACCTTTTCTTTCCACATGTAAGTTAATATTTTATGAATATATATTTTTTTTTTAATTACAGTATGTACAATAAAAATTATAAAAAAATACATAGTAAAATTCTGTATCTTAAGAACCCAAAATGAAAAAGAAACGGTAGCTTGTATAAGCCTAGCATGATAAAGGTTAAGATTATTTTATTTGAGAGCAAAATATACAGGCCTGAAATAAATAACAAGCTGAAGACAATCGGCGTTAGATCATAAATTAATAGTAATGTATTTTACCGAAACTTACCAAAGTTTTTGTATCCGGCTTAAGGCAAGCATCGACAGATAAACTGTTCACTAATAGCTTTGAAGTTGCGTCGCACAATTTCAACAACGACTGAACCGATATCGAGCGAGGGGATAAAAACGCACGCCTCAGTTTAAACGCTGAAAACACCGCTCTACCCAAGGGATCTTCAGAGGTCGCTAAACCTTCAGGTAATGTATCGACTCGTGAGTACAATCTCTCAGCTTGAGCGTCGTCTCCTAGTAACCAATAGGCTGACACTGCGACCACAGCTGCCCACCATTGAGCAATGTCGTCTTCACAATCTGCAGATAGAATAGCTTTGTTACACACAACAACCAAACCACAAACAAAATGTATCAGAAGGGGGATACATTTGTTACGAAACAGAATGAGTTGCCAACAAATTGACAACAGCAGGTATGTATTATAGAGTTGGTATTTGTAGTTGTCTAAGTAGAACTTATGTAAAATCGCTGATTTATGACTATAAAGTCAAGACAGGACCATTTATTACGAAATGGCTACTCGCTTGGCTCTAATTTTATTGAGAGGGTTACAAACATATATCTTACGTTATATTCGAGTCTATATAAACATCTACTTTATTAGATGATACTAAATACATTTAAGTCTACACTGAGTTAACTACAATAATAAACCTTAGTTTAAATATTTAGCTTTACACAACGGGCAAAACTAAGTACAAATTTCTACTCCCCTAATACAAATTATTCAAAGAAAATATATATACAACTGTCTCAATAGATCAACCCACAGAAACTGATCCTAACCCAGAATTTACACAAAACAATTATCCATTTTATATCCACAAACTGTTTTCTCACCTTAACTCTGGTCCAGGAAGCTGAGGGTTGGTGCAGTCTGCATCCTCCTCTCTATACCCACTTAGGCTAGCGCCCAAAAAGCCTCCGGTCCCCTTATGTCTCTCTATTTAACACATCTGTTTATCCATTTTGTCTTTGTACTTCTTATGAAGGCTTACTTATAAATGCCACTCAGTGATTTTACATAAGTTCTATTTACACAACTACAAATACCTACTCTGTAATACATAATTATGCTAGTCTGCTACTGTGAAATTGTTGGCATTTGATTCCATTTCGTAACACATTTCTAAGTAATAGTAGATCATTCTATGAAATAGGCAGACAAATTTAGTACAAAAAATTACAGAGCCGTATATAGAAGTATATTATGATATGCTTTATTAATTTCCTTCTAAAATATTTTATGACGATGCAAGACCACTTCACAAAACAGAAGCCAAGAACATTTATTTATTCCCTTGATGAATGTAGGATGCTTCTAGAATGTTATTGACTTATATGTGGAAAAGATTAGTGATGATGTTCAGGAGCTGGCTGCATCAAGTGAACAACTATCTCCTCCTTCCTGCATTTACTGTATACAAATTATAAACCAATTAGATTATATTGTCCGTTGATCGATCAAGCTGTGGCAGCACTATTTGAAAAGGACTGATTAATGCCTAACAAACCGCCGCTTTGCCCTTCCCCATATCTCAACTCTACCCAGACCAGGAAATCTCCAAAGAGTTACACAGCAATGGAACAAGGGAGAAAAGGCAAAACCAATTTGTTTAGATGTCCTGAACGCAAAGTTGCACTTTACATGTTTTGACTTCCATACAAAGAAAAAGTTCTAAAAGTATAGATTCATTTCACTTTTTTTAGTAAAATATTTTATTTGTTAAAGTAATAAAGCGATTTTAGGAAACAAAATTGAAGATTATTTTTTTATAGCTATCGGTTCTCTGTTTGAAGTTATCATTTATTAATGATGGATGTTCAATTTTATTATTACTGATTAGTCGGACATTTGCCATCATTAATGTGTTAAAATCAAAACATGACGTTCGGGAAAACTAATCAACTCCCGTTATCAAGTGGCTAAAAACTAAGGGAACATACACCTAGAGAACTAGACCTATGTTCTAGAAGAATACAGAGCATGGCACATACAGACATTTTTGAAAAACTTGAATAGCTATTGTAAATAAAGTGATATTAACTAGAAATTAAAGTGATGGACCCATAAAATTATGTTGATTGTGCCTGCAAAATTTGAACAAAATCGGCTATGTAGTTTCGGAGGAGAAGCATTTACAAAATTTGTATGAAAGCCGGGGAAGAGGGCTTCGCTCAATAACTTCAGGGCATATGAAAACTTCCTGCGAGAAAGGTTTGGATAGTTAGTTAAATTAATGATAAGCCAATCCATCTGAGGAAATGGGAGGGGGAATATGTTTAATTTTATAGAAATATTTTTGTTAGCATTAGTTTGGACTTAAAACCCTCCGATGATGGTAACACTTGGTTACCAAATTGTACATCAGACAACTATGATAACATAATCTATACATTTTTAATTGTGTTGTGTTATTTACCGATCTCGTGGTTGGGGACTCAGTGTTTAAAATTACTGAGTTAAAAAAAACTCATGGTTATTGTCGCGTCAAAATAACGGTTCAAAACAAATGCATGACCCCTAAACCAGGAGGTTGTATGCAATTAACCTTTTGCGCACCATAGGCGAACTCAATCCGACATCGCTAATTTGTCGTTCCGCTCCACTGTTGGACTCATTCCGACACAGGTTTTAATATGATACCTATGTTCTAAACCAGTGTAGAATCTGTGGTTTTCGGTCTAATAAGACTTCAATGTTGTTAAAACAGTTTAAAAGCCAGCGACAGATTATATTGGCTGTGGAATATACTTTATATCTCTCTGAACTCAAGCAGCTGTTTGCCAGTTTTGATCGAGAAATGCAACTAGCATCGTCTGTTGTCTTGCGTCTTGTAACTTTTGTTTACGTTTTTTCAAGTTTTATATAAGTTCTTATTTTGCAGTTTTGTAAAGCTCTTTTGTGCAAATTTTGTTTATGTAAACGATACAGTAAACTTGCTTTTGTTTTATTTTGTGTTAAGAAATGGCAACTTTTTAAACTATTTATTATCACTGTTATGAACCATTATTTCACAAAAACATTATTGGTAAAATAGATTTTTGAATAAATATAAATACAATTGACATATTTAAACAGACATATTTGCTGTACATTTTTTTTTTAAAGCTCTAACTACTTTTATTACTGCTTTTAAGTTCATACAAAAAAACAAACAAACATATTTTTTTACTTGTTTGATCTAATACATTCAAAATAGGCCTACTCAATAAAAAAATGTTGTTAAACCGCTAGACGATTTTTTAAATTATTTAAAACAGTCACATTTAGTGCAAACAAGTATTTTCCAAGCTCTAAACTCTATTATTCTTATTTTAAATTTAATTCCAAAACAAAATAATTGATTGATTTTTGTGACCGATTATTTTCTTCAAAATAAGCCTACTCAATGAATTTTTTAAAAAATCTCTCAACAATTATTTTTCTATTCTCTAGTTTATTCCGAGCAAAAATATATGTAATAAGTTATGTTTACTGTTTATAGTATTTTTTGTAAAATTTAAAAAAATACTTGTTCAGACATAGTTTAATTGGATCTGGCGGAGCAGCCAAGAGTGCAAAAGGTTAAGTTTGTAGGAATAAATAATGTTATTGCAAATCTAAACCACTCACTTTGTCTGCTATCCATGAGCAACTGAACATATGTAAGTACATCAGGGGTTTGTGTCCGTCTCATTGCTCCTTCTTCATTCGTCGAGTCCAAAAATGTACCCGGAGTTACCAAAGTTGTGAAAGCTCGTTCCAACAAGTGCTTCCGATATAACTGTGTACAAAACCACAAGTGATTTTACAAGCCAGTTTTCCAAACTTCTTCAACTCATTCGACGACTGTCAAATTTTTTACTAATCGTTAAACACTAAAATGAGGATCCACAAACACAATAATTTGTTGAAGAACGTCTAACCATTTGTCATGTCCAAGACTTACTTAACGATCTTCAAACGATTTGACAGCCAATTAAATATTGCAAAGTGAGGTTATGTGAATTTGACTTAGGCGAAAAAATATACAATAGTTATATAAATTTAGTTTAAATATTTCTCTATATCTTTACTAATAAGTAAATATATATGTTTTGTCATAGACCAGTCATTTGTTTTGTAGAACTAGTCTTTTAATGTCATGGAATTTATTTCCTCTCTAACACTATCCTTTTCATTAAACATTTTAACTTTTCACCAGTAATTAAAACATTCTAACTCCATATTATTCAACTCTGACTAATAAAGAAATACGACCACTCTGTAGACCAACTACTTTCCGAGAACTTTGATTGTCAAATGCAATCTTATTTATTCTTTTAATATACATGTTATGGTTATTATTTATTTTGATTAAATTTGGTTAATTTCTCGAAGTTATTAAAATATTTACTCATATTATTTGTTTCATTACTGGTATACAATCATTATATGAATCTGTACACAGTATAACCTCGCTAATTCGAAAACCTCTATAATTTGGAACTTTTGTCCCTTCCCCTCAGAAAACCTCTAGTATTAGAAAATAAATATTCTGTTAATTCGAAGTATTTTCAACATCAAATAAAGCCTCAAAATTCAAATTTAGTTTTACATGTGCCTCTACAATTCAAATTTTGTTGCTATAATTCAAAGTTAACAGCTAAAATTCAAATTTTATCCGCCATTAGCCTCTGAAATTCAAAGTTAATACAAAAAAACAATCCTGTTAAAACACAAACTAGTGCGCAGATACGGAGAACAACTCAATTCGCACATGCGCTAAGGTAAAAGTATGGCGTGGACACGGTTTCCCTCAGGGTCAAGACTATTGCCGGTGTTTTTGTTGATTTGTTATACTACAATTTATTTTTAGTGGATTCTTAAAATAAAGGGTTACCTCTGTAATTCGAATTTTATGTACACTAACCTCTACAATTCAAAGTCTTGATAATTCAAACAAAAATTGCTTTCCCTTGATTTCGAATTAGTGAGAGATTCTACTGTATAACTATATTTGGTATATCTTTTAGAGGTTATATAACATTATTGATATTTTATTGAAACAGCTCTTCTATTATTTTCCTTTTTCGGTATAATATATTTACTTTTATGTAATAAAATAACAACCCGAGGTAAAATTTTTTTCTCTGGTGTAGGTGTCTTTGTTAAGACAAAAAAATAAAACGAATAAAAGCAAACTTACCCTCGCTACATAACCAAGGGGATCAGCTGTATCAGTGAGGGAAGTAAAGAGGGTAGATTTTGCCATTCCATACGTCCAATGGTGGGACAAAAAGTATCTATATCCATGAGGGCACATCAACCATTGTAACTTGGAGCAGGGTTGGATATTGTAAGAACTGCGAGCCAGGGCTAAGTATAACCTGAACAATATTATTTCTATTTATTATGTGTAATTTTAATTTGTTCATTTATAAAGACATAATAACAGGCTAAAAATTAAAAGAAAGGGAAAACAAAAGAAGTTTTGGGAATTTAATAAAGATGCAGAGCATTTTGACTGTCTTCTAGAGAAAGTGGAAATTAATTCAAGTACCAAATACGGATATAAATTTAAAAGGGATTTATATAAATACAAATAAGTTAAAAATGTAGCTTCAAGCTCTCTACCAAGTGTTTACGACTTTTTTTTTTTAAACAAAATTTGGTTCTGTGGGAGTCTCAGAATATGCCTTAAAAAAAGGAAATTATTTTTATAGAATGCCAATGTAATATACAGGGTGTCCCCGAACTCTCTGGAACCCTTTTGTGGATATGTTCCTGGGATCCAGACAAACATATTTCACAATATAAACATGGGTCTAAGGTGCTTATTTTTTCGTCTGTCTATCTGTATGTGTTTTTTTAAAATACTTAATATTTTTGGAAGTAAAAACGATATTGAGCTCACTCTTTGTATTCCTATTTGTTGCGTAACCTTCTATCACTGTACGAAAAATTAGAAAATTAATTTAAATATTTTCAAAATGGCTGCCTTTTATAATTTTTAATATCAAATATCTAAAAAACCGCTAACTTTACAAAAAATTTACAAGAGACAAAAAAGTTTACTTTTTTAATGGCAAACACAATGGTTGTTTTATTACGTCTGTAGCTCAAAGAATAACAGAGATATTGACACAAAAAAAAGGGAAAATGTATTTCTTGGTAGTTGTTAACAATACCCAGAATTACTCCACAATCAATTATTTTAAAGTTATAATGAGCTAAACTAATAAGTTATTTTGCATAATGTTTCGAGCACTTTCGGCACTGATTCCACTAACAAAAAATAAAACATGTTCATATATCCATAGGAAATGCTTCGTTAGAGAGAGCTGGTGAAAAATTTCACCCATGTTTCAGATTCTGAATAATAAATAAAACTGAAAATACAAAAAGAATTAGCAAAATTAGTTTAAAAAAGGACACAGGGGCACAACAAAAACTATATAATTGTTGTGCACTTCTTGTGAAAAGTATCTGGAAAAAATGCTACAATAGTCAGAGTTACGGCAGATTAGAGCTTTCAAAATTCCCCTCAAATCCATCACTGGGGAAGATTTATCTAACTTTTGTCACGGCAAACTAGAGTAGAACGTTACCCACGGGGAAGATTTACCTAACTTTCCAGAGTGTGGACACCCTGTTTTAAACACAGAAAGCACATATTTATTAAACCATTGATTAAAATAAGTGATCCGCATTCAAAATTAGGAATAACAAGCTATCATTGTTTGAAATAAATATCTTTTACCAACTAGACAAGCATCCATAGTCTTCAACCAGATTCAAACAGGGACATTGAGTTTTAAAGTCAGGTACACTAATTTTTCAGTTACACAGCCCCTTAATTTACCAGTGAGTCCAACCAGCTGTAATAATTATTTCTTATTTCCTAAACCATATTGCACTATACACATTATACCTTTAAATGACAAGGGGCAAGCATTCATACACTAAAAGTCCCAAGGCAGATTGAATCTGCTCATTTTATATTTGTTCATATACTTCTTCAGAGTTCTAACAGATCACAGATCTTTAAGCTTTAAATCGATATAAGAATCAACTTATTTTCATGAAATACTATCAATTTAGTGTACAGATGTTTCGGTCTGGTGGTCTAGCACTGCGTCAGTTCCAAGTTAAAATGAAGTGAGATACCGTTGTGTTTGAAAGCATGTTTATTGTATTCGTTTAAGGGCAATAGACTCCTGGTTTTTTCTTATTGTGTTTTATTTTAGTAAACTATTTTTGTTAAATATTCATAAATAGTTTTTAGTTTGTGACATTTATTGTAGGCTAGGCCTAGCTAACCTACAAATTTTGTTTGTTTACAATTATTTCAGATTTTTACTCTTAATATTGGTTTTATTTAAAAAGTCTTCCAAATAATTTAAACCGGGCATTGATGATGAACATTTATGTGATGCACTTGATGAGAGTTTATCAAAAGTTCCTATTTTTGAAAAATTGTTTTTTATGTAATAAATTCATTTTTTTAGTATCCAGGTCTGTAAATTGTATATAATACTAATTGTATCCATAAGATAACATCTATTAACTGTGTTTTCAAATGTGTTTATGTGTTTTTACTTACTGTTTTGGTGACCATGTCTAAATTGAGATTGTCGTCTGCTAAGCAAAAGAACATTACAGACTTTTTTTGACATGAAAAACAACAAAGACCATTAAATTTACAGTGTTTCATGAATTACTGTACAGTGCTTTTGTTTCGCATCTTTCTTGTTCTGTATTTTCGATTAAAACTTCATTTTATTACGTTTTAATGTAAATAAATGTGTTCCTCTGATAATTCAACCTTTTTTGTGATACGACCATACACTCGCTAGGTTTCATTGTAGTTATGAAATCTTATATGAAAGCTCAGCAAAACTGAAAAATCAGGATTGGCACTAATAACGTTAAAACAATGAAATTAAAACTAGCAGAGAATGTAAATGTTGACATTACCTACAAAGAATCTGAAGTAACGAAGGACAGCACTGTTTAATCTGTAAAGTGAAAGAAACGTAGATATGTGCCATCAGCTTAGCAGGCATCTGATCTCCAGCGGCTTCAGCAAGGTTGACTGCGTTCAAGGCTAACATCAGACCAGCAGAGTTCGGCCACCTCTCCACTAAATACAGCTGATGTAACTTGTGATAAACCAAAGCTAATTCCTTAGCAGACAAGCGGGCTTCTAGTTTAGTACTCCTACAAAAATTTCAATAAAAATTAGTAATCGTCTAATCTTTCTAAATTCATTCTATAACCTATATAGGTTATTCCTTATACTATTTGGAATATTGTTAACAGGGTGTTCCCAAACATATTCCCAACATCAAAGCAAAGAAAAAGTTTATACAGTAGAGTCTCCTGGTAATTCGAGGTTCCATTTAATTCGAGCCACAAGTACCACTTTTAATATACAAAAATACCATAGAAACTTTTCCCGCCACTGCCGTATTCCTCACCCCTCTCTTACAAGGTCACTCTACAATCCGAGTGTGTCTAAAATAAATCGGTCCACTACTGTATTTTGTGCGACATTTGTTTAGTAGCTGATATGGTTGCAGCGCTACGCTATGTTGAACAACAACCCGAAGCTACTGCAGCAGATAGCGTATTACTCTGTCGTTGGCGTGACATCACTGTTAGTAAATGTTGCAGTATAGTTAAACAAAAAAATATTTATGATTTCTTTAAAAAGTAAATTTATATTTTTGTACTGTTTATAAAATTATGTTTTTACCTCAGTGTTTAATACAAAACAGTGTAAATTTAATAAAATTTAAATTTTTGCGGTTATACGAGGACTATAAATGGTAGTTTTATTTTAACCTCTACATATTCAGTGTAATTCGAGTTTCTCACAATCCGAGGTACTCTCGGTCCCATTTAACTCGAAATATCGGGATTCTACTGTGTACACATAATATGGGGACTTCGCATCCCCTGAAGACAGTTTCACTTCGCTCCCAGCACACAGTGTATCATCAAAGATATGTGATAAAAAAGTCACATTCGCTAAAATTTACCCAAAACATTTTATTCCAATGCTTACTAAATTATATTGGAATACTCATTCTCCATAGCAACAATGCATTGTATTAAGCACGTATTCTCAAATCCAAACGGTGAATTAACTGTTCTGGGTGCATTTTATTATAATTTTTGTTCAAAAAATTTTAATGACTCCCATTACTGTAAATATGATTCCCATTACTGTCTCCCGCGCTATAGACGAATATAACCGCTAAGTTTGACTTTGCCCAAAACGATGTGGGCAAATATACTCGCTTTTAAACATTGAGTGTATTGTCAGGACTAAATAGTTTTCAGTTTTGCCACTTGAGTGCAGCAGTTATTGGGTAACATATCCCTTGGTTAAAAAACGTAATGGTGGTCGCCTCCGAACTCTGTCTGTTGTGGCAGAAGCACCTAAGTTGGTGCGTTACACCACTCATGCTCTGTTTCGAGCGACGCTAACACTGTAGACAAACTAACTCGCAGTCAAAAAAAACTGCGTTCGTTGTTTTATTGATTCTTGGCATTCAACACTTTATGGCAAGGAGAGAAAAAGGCAACGGTAGATGTGTTGTTTGCGCTCAACAAGGAATGAGAAAGGAAACGATCTACCTTTACGAGACCTGCACCGCTTGCATGTTTCAAAGTGTACCGTACCACACCCTGAGCTGTAAAAACAATGTAACACACCATGGTTATATGTTCTTTTTTTTATTTCAATTCTTACATTATTTTATAATAACCTAACTACACAATACGTAATAAAGCAGTGTGGGTTTCATGAGCTTGATTCTTTCTAATTTTGTAGTGTTATTTTACTTTTTTTGCTGTCAAATAAACCAACTTTGATTAAAAAAAACAATTTTTTATTCCCATGTCTCATTTTTGGTATAAGAAAATAAAAAAAAAAAAAAATTAGCGTTGACCTATTGAGAACTTAATTTTTTGGGGGTATGTAGCGTTACAGTGTGAACGGAATTTCCGTAGCGCGAGAAGGGTTAAATGACTAAAGAAATTGGGTTTATTATTTTTTTGTAAATTTTGATCTCATAACACTAATTAACAGACAAGCCCTTTTTTATCTTTTAATTATTAAAATTTACAAATTGTCTCTAACAACCAACGTTATTATCGCCACGAATTATTGCTCTTATCTACAATTATTAATAATGCCAGTTTATTTTTATTTTGCACATCACTATTTTACTGTTCAGAAACATATTATGATGAAATGCTGCATGTTCAGAGTAAGCAACAATAAGATTAAATTCTAATAAAAATGCAATGAAAACATAAGGAGCATAAATATGCAAAGTCTTGTTATTTAGAATAATTGATTAGTTAAAATTATTGAAAACCACATTTTTTGATTAAAGCAAGAAAACAAACAGTTTTTCAGAGCACAACAGAGACAAACTGAAATGTACTGGGCTACTAATGCATCCAATTCAAAATGCATAACGTATAAGTTTTATTACATTTATGCGTTTACGATGATTTTACAAATTTATGTAAAGGTTGCTTATTATATCCACACTTTGGAGTCTTAAAGCAACTACATTAATCCATTGACCAAGACGTATAGTACCATTCAGCAGCCAGGACCGCGGCAAGAATGTGTGCAACTGATTCATGTAAAACAATGAAAGTGTAAACGAATGAAAGACTTACGCGTCAGCAAAGATACCACCGGTCCAACGAGAGATCCATTTCCCAATGTAGACCCTATGCAAGATCTGCCTGATTATCTGCCAAGTGGTGGAAGTGAACAGTTCCAGTCTGGATACAGGCAAAGGACAACTAAATACTTGCAGACAGCTTTCCAGCTCTCGTTGTGCTCCAGCATTGTTTCCCTATAATAGTAAGTTTGTTATTACACAAAAGTTTTGCAAAGTTCTCATTAACAACGCTAATAATAATTGCTAATAATTTATTGAAGACTTACTTTGGTGATTTCAAAATCCGCTTGTTTCTTGTGCCTCCAAAACATGACCGACGCTTTGGATTTGGTTGCTAGAACGGGATCTCCGTAAACAAATAGCTTGATCAAACATCCAAAGAGAATAAACAGGTTTAGCAGTCCTAAATATAACGAAGATGCACCCAAACTCCATGAATTACTGTCATCATCTGTAACAAAAACAAGAGAGTTGTAGAGTTGCATGAAAAACAAAACCATAAGCGTTTACTAAGAGTTAATTTTACACTGAGTAAGAAATATAGTAGCGTACACATTATTCATATATCTGCAAAAATCTACTAACAAATGCTGGTTTTTGCTTTGTGGATTTGTTATCTACCAAATGTTTGTCGTAATTAAAAACAAAACTAAAATCGGCAGGACAAAATTATTTTTTAGCGAACCTCTAATACCATAGGCGAACGTACCTGCCAAATTTCAAAACTAAACGCATTGTGTTTCCGGAGATTTTGTAATTACAGTACAACTCCCAACTATTGTTAACATTTTCAACCAAACACTGCTACATTTTATTACTAGCACCAAGTGAGTGGGCTCCACCGCGTACTAAATCTACTACATAATACAACTTACAAGATTGAAGAATTCTTGACTGGCCAGCTATAGTACTGTCGTAGACACCTTTACCACTATTCACCTTATTGAAGATGAAACCAAATGGATTGAAAATAACAATGGACAACATGAACATACAAAGAGCCATCCTGGAGTGGTCCAACATTCCTCGCAACGTTCCATCGGCCTGTTCTTCTTTCATCTGTCAATCAAAAACAGAAATAATCTTTCTAAACTCATAAAACAATAATTATATTCCCATACAGCATTATAAACTAGAAACATTTGATTTAAAAATAATATTCATAAAGTTCAATAATAAAAAAATTCTATCTTCTAATGTTTCTAAATACAGTTACAGTTTTTTCTGAAATAGGACTACATCCTTCTGTAGCGGATTTTGTATACATGGTTCCTATGGTTTGCACAGTTCAGTGGCGGATCCAGGACCTCATCTGGGAGGGGGCAATACTTCCCAGGTATGCAAAATAACTGGTAGGTTTTTGGGGGGGGTTCCCACAAAATATAAAAAATGTTAACGCAAATCGTTGAGTTTGAATAGAAATATTTTGGTTGTCAACAATGTTTTATTTGTTAGATTCTTTATTTTTGTATTTACTGATGTCTAAAAACTTTGGTTTGGCATCGGCCTTCGTACAGCGCACTTTTGATTGATTGCTTGAGATCTTACTCTCGCTTGTATTAAATATGTTAAAATATTACACTTTTAACGACAAAACATAACTTTTTGTGACAACCTCTAATGAGTGAAGCTCCGATTTTGGGACATAAGATCTGAAACGAGTAAGAACAAGAAAATAGAAGTCACTTGATCTGTTTTTGAAGTAAACAACTAGCCAAAAGAGCTAAGAAAACCATAGATTAGAAATTTTACTATACAAGTTACTTAAGTCGAAAGCGAAGCAAGACGCGATGTGCGCAATTTATAGTCAGAACGGTGACCCAACCGATTCAACTTCAATTGCTTTCCCGATCAATTGCCCCCTTTGTCCCTCTCCTGGATCCGCGCCAGTTGTAGTGCGTCGATAATCTGAACGTCAATAATTCAAAACGTCAAAAATCCTAACGCGTTCCGAGGCAGCCCCTGCAAAAATTTTGTTTTCGTAAATTCCAATTATTGTGTTGTTAAAAATATCACAAAAATCTTCACCGCAGTTTGACATTATTATCTCTTTTTAAACAATTCTTAATACCTGCTCTCACACGCCCTCACAGTAGACTGGCTGTAGTATTTTCACTGTCACGCTAATAAGCTGCTTTAGCGCTAACAGTAAACATACTAGAAGTTCATTCATTTCTCTTTGTGTAATCATTATAACAGTGTGTCGTACATACAGTAATGTACTGTACAGTATTTTTTTTATTTTTCGTTTGTGTTAACTATAATGTATAAGTGAACTCGGTCCCAATTAGTTTGGATTTTCGACGCTCTACTGTAGTTAATTTCCCTGGTTTTCCCTGACCAACTAAAGGCATATTTTGAAATTATTTTACTACATTTGCATAATTTCTATCGCAACAGTGCTGTATCCTCTTCTATAGAAAAAGTAGGTATATTTTAGTACTTTTTAATAGATTTAATTTAAAATAATTCGACCACGCAACTGAACCGCTGACATGAGTTGAGCAAATTTCCAAAAATTAAGTTTATATGTTTTAGTAGGGTTTCAACCAACTATTGTTTAAGTTGATCTATTCACGAAGTCTTTGAATGGCTGCCTTTGTGTACGAAATATATTAATAGAATTTGTTTGTTCCTATGCTTCCAGCTTCGACACACGCCCCCCTCTGTTCCACTAGCAACAGAAAAACTCGCTTTGCGAGTTTGGACCTTGACTTTGTGATCTCGGATTATAGACTGCTTCGATTCGCTTGCAGCGTACTAACTTGCCCTAGCATCAGAAGATTTAAACCCTCATGTGGCTTTGAACCGGGTACGTTACGTTTTGATCGATTTTGGGGGAACCTAACAAGCTATAAGGTTATGTAAAAAAAAAACAAAATGTGCGGAATAATATCCTACATTAAATTATTTTTTTAATAAAACTCCAAAAAAGTTTCATTCTACTACGAAAAATCTAAAAAAATAGTTACTTGCGATTGTTGGATTTTTTGGCTACCGAACTCGTTCAAGCGACATAGACAACCAATGTATGTACCAAATCGGACTTAAAAATGCGGGCGTTAAAGTGCGAACACATATATAAAATTTTTAATGACACATTTTGTAGGGACTACTATTGATGCTCATTTACTACTCCCGACCTTAAGTCTTGTTGTAAGGGTAACTGCAATAGCTCATCGTTCCAATTTAAATTTGCTAATAACAATTGTTTACTAAATGCTAGGAGTATGTTAATTCGTTATCTAAAGTTTTTAGTGTTAATAGTATGAACAATTTCTTCACAGTATTTATAGTGCTAAATATTGAGAGGAAAGAGTACATGTTCACTTTTCAGTGTTTGAATTCCCCGAGTACATTTACACCACAATCCCAATGACCAGCAGCCTCACTCAATACAAGTTTTAGATTTCACCAGAACCAACTAGGCTCACAATATAAACATGAATATAATATAATATAAACATTTTATTTAACCCCAGAACCAGCTTTAACAGCTTTAACGAAAATGGATTTTTTGGCGTGTGCAAGCATTTATTCAAAAATTCGCCAAAAATAGTAAATTAACCCCAATCCAAAAGTGTTCCATAGCTTTTTTGTAGAGAAAGATTCAAAGAATTTGTATATGCCAGTAAAAAAATTATAGATCTAAAATTTAGAAAGTTATTAGCTCAAGAAACAAAAAATGTTCAGTTACGAAAAATAAAAGTTCAACTTTATTTTCCATAAATGTAAAAAAGTTTTGTAATTTAGTTCTAAATAAAACTGTGTAAAAACATTTAACATTTTCAAATTTCTTATTTTGAAAACACGAGATTTTATGTTCTTACTACAAGTCTGCTAAAAAAAGTATGCCAAGTTAGAAACGTAATTTACTAATATATGCTGTGCCCAAAAATAAAATATTATTATAACAAAGTGTAGAGAATAAATCAAAGAACTGAACTGTATACTTGTAAATTATCTTTTCATAAAAGTGTTTGACTTAGAA
>JAGFPH010001287.1:81723-142707 GCA_018207615.1 Philaenus spumarius
GCTTTTAGAAAACTCAAAAACTGCAACGATGATTACGTATGTAAATATACGTTTTAGAAAAAACTTGTAAATACAACAGTTAAAGCTTAGATCATTTCCTTTCCAACGGTTTCTGATTTATTGCGATTGGATGATTTTTAGTGGGTGAAATATTCAATACAAGTTGAGTTGTCACGCACGGCGAAGTTCAGTGTTTTGATGCGTGGAAAACTGCACAATTGTGCAGTTTAACAGTTCCAGGGTTAAATACTTTCAAAATCAAACGTTGAAGAAAATCCATACTGAAATCAAATTTGTTTATTGTGGCATCTTTTGTTTGATTCGCTATTGCTTGATTTAATTGTAAGGGTGGTTATCCCATTTCATCCCTTTGATTTAAGTAATCGAATTGCAAATGTCTTTTTTTATATCAATTAAGAATAATATTAAAATAAATTTAAATTTATAGCTTATATGAATTTAATGCAATTTATTTTTATTGTAAAGGGTAGCTCCCCAATTAAATATTTTTGTTTGTAGTGACACATAATATGTGTAAATTGTGAAATTTTAGAATAATTAGTTGAGCAGTTTTTGAGAATATAAAAAAAGTAATTGGATTATTAATTTTAAGCGTAATTATTCCATTTCATCCCTTTGACTTAAGTAATGAAATTGTAATTTTGTATATCTCTTAAAAATAAAATTATATAATTTTAGCTTTTCAGCTTTTAGGAAGTTAGTTTAATTTATGTTTACTGTATAGGGGTAGCAACCCCATTCCAACCCCTTAGACTGAATTAATTGCAACGACTAAACACTCCTGGCAATGATATGGATAAAGTGTTAATTTTTTAGCGAAATCAGTCAAATAGTTTTTGAGTCTATAGGCGACAAAGAAACAAACATTGATTTTTATATATAAAACAAAACATTTTATAGAACCAAATCGCTGCGCCACCTACCGGGTCCAATCTAAACCATCCAGGGACCCACTCAAACACAGACAAAAAGTAGCATTATCACTTTTCACAAATACCATTATTCAGAGATAGCCTAGCTAGATGGCAGCTACACAATCACCATTATGTTTAATATATATGCAAATACTGTTAAATTCAATAAATAACACTAAAAAAATGGACTGTTAATAAATATAGATGTATAAAGTATACTAACCAGTTGTAAGAAAAGCTCCGTTTGTATTGACTAAGGTATGAATAGACGTTGGTGTAGTAAAAGTTTCTGTAGTCTTCCCTGTATTCTGAATAGGTGTAGCATACATTACAGCTGGACTCTTTATTTGATTCCCTTCTGATTTAATCAGCTGTGCTTGCATTATCACCTGTGAAAATACAATTTTATAAGGATATAGATTTTATCAACTCTAAAAAAAACCAAATGTGTCCCTGACATCCGGCAAAGTAATTTCATAATTGTTTTAGTTGTGACAAACTTAAAATTCAGTATAGTACAATAAAATTAACTTTGAGCAAATCTCACACATGTTGGGGAATTGATGGGATTTCCTTGGAGTTATAAAATGCCTCACTCCTGTCTGCAAACTCACCATCTGAGTATCTCAATATTGCTTGAAGTTAACTTTTTTGTACTATACACACGCAGTTCTTTAAGTTAAATAGGTTATATTATTATCGTCCCACCTAATCTGCATACACAATGTCTAGGCAGTATACTTTCTATACAGTTATAGGCCTATAGGTATTATTTGACCATTTTTGTAAATGAAAACTCTAATGAAACATTTGAAAAAGAATAAGGGTGACCATGTTCTAAAGTATACTCAAAAAAGAAAGGGATTTTAAACAAACTTAAAATATTAGTAGATTAAATTGCAAAGTATTTTTGAAGTGAAACTTCACTAGGCCGCGGTCGGGCAAGTTGGCTTGTTTCAGACGGAAAACAAAATGCACTCTACACGCATGCGCAGTCCATACTGTGAGTACACGATGCATTTTTTTTAGTCACGGTAGCATGAGTTATCCTGATTGAAACAAGAATTAGACGGTTCCCCTTCTCCAACTGCTAGTTTAGAAGAAAGAGAGGGAGAAACATTTCTATTCTCTCCATCGTAATGTCATAGACAGTCTATGCGCATCGTTACGGTACTGTGTTAATATGTAGCATAGGGAACCAGTAGACGCTTGAATATTTTACTGTACATTAATTGAACACATTTTAATAGTTATTTCATTTTTGTTAAAGTATTAAAGCTAAAAGACGAAATCAGCTGTTGAATGTTTGAATCATTGTTTATTCATTTCAATTCTTTACTCAAAGACCTGAAATACATTTTGAAAAACAAAACAAAAGAAAATACATTTTAATCGTAGGCCTACTTAAATCAATAATCATTTTAACCTCAAATATTTTAAATTCAGTTACTTACTTCTTAGGTTATGAATTAATGGAAATTGGTTAGTAAAAAAAATATTTCTGTAGTTAAGAGAAATTTTCTTCATTTTAATTCCACATAACCCTTAATCACACATACTTAGATACATTTGCTAATCTTGAAATAATAAAACCACCAACAAATGCAAAAAAAGCAATGCATAAAATCAACTGTTTCTAGAACCAACCTAAGAAATTTCACTTTTAACGTGCAAGAGTCTCACGCAAATTTTTAATTTTCTTACAGCTGTTTCAAGTATTACTGAAAACACTAAGTGCTACTTTCATGATTTTTACGGTTCTGTAACTGAAAAGGAGAAACATAACTCTTATATGATCACTCATTTGTCTGTCAATCGTAGTGTTAAATTTCTCAAGAACGGATTAAGGTATGAAGTTTAAAGATACCAAAACTAATTTTTAGCCTAATAAATTTTGCGATAGGTAATTTTCAAGTTATTCTAAAAAATGCTGTGCTAAAAAAACACATTCTATCTGAATCTTTTAAAGAACTGGACCTAACATTTAAGGAAAAAATATGTGTATGAGCTACTCATAAATACTAAACTAGCTGACCCGTACGGCGTTGCCCGTGGTGGTTGGTATTTTCAGTCTTTTTATAACGTAATTGTATTCTTTTTAAGTGTTCAGTCAGTGAGTGGTATTTGGCTTATATATATATAGATCTTAAACAATAAAAGCACTATTGTCATAATAATAAAAGATCTGAAATTATGATTTTAGTAACTTTGATCCCCCCCAAACCCCTCCTAAAATTTTGAAATTTTTCATACCCTTTCTTAGTGAGCACCTATGGCCCTAGAGTAAGCTACATACCAAATTTCATTCCAATCTGTTCGGTAATTTTGGAGAAATCTGATTTAGTAATTTTTACCCCCCAACCCCCCTAAAATTTCCAATTTTTTAAAACCCTTTTTTAGTGAACACTTATGGCTCTAGAGGAAGCTACATACCAAATTTCATTTCAATCCGTTAGGTAGTTTTTGAGAAATCGTGATGAGTGAGTCAGTGAGTGGTATTTCGCTTTTATATATAATATATAGATGGAAAAACTATAGTGGGCCCAAACTAGTATGAACTATAGTGTACAAATCTAAAATATCACTAACGTTAAAAAAAAAAAAAATACGCCATATAAATGGAAAAATACCTTAGTGCAGGACTACCAGTTAACGTAGACTCATGAAAAATGTATCAATTTAAAGCCCAAACATTCCAATACTGCACAAAAATAAAAATTTATCATTTCCACCATTTAAGTTTGTTAAATAATACAAAATACAAAGTCCTCAAAATTACCCACATACTATTTTATTTATATGGGAGAATTTTTGTCTAGAAACTTGCCCTGGTTTCGAGAGAACCATTCGATGTACGCTTATAACATATATATTAATTTGAAGCTTATAAACCTTCTCAAACTCCGAAAAAAGTTATTTGTGTAATTTTATTACTTTAAATGTGTTAAGGAGGTCACTGCCATCTTCCACTATGTTGACATATGTCCCTTTTTCTCAGCAACTAATAAAGATATCATAGTTCTGTTTTTTCCCCTGAAAATATATGCCTTTTTTCATATATATGTGGAAACTCTCAAATTAGTTTTTTACTGTGATTTAAAAAAAAAACCTGTTTTGAATTTTCTTTTAAATCCTATATATATTTTTTAAAAAAGCTATTTTAATTTTTTAAAGTATATTTGAGTTTTCAGTAATCTGGGTAGGTTTGATAAGTGTGCACAAAAAAAATCAAACAGATACCTTTGGTTGTTCCTGAATAAAGAGGCATTTGTCTTAAAAAATCAAACTTTTGGAAAGCGCTGTAGAAAACAGTGAAGTTAAAGTTTTTAGCTGAAAACACAAGAACATACCGTGGTGCTACCCCGTGCGGCCGCCGCCGCGATTCTAGATTGACAACACAAACTTGTTTATTTTTAAACATTTCCCCATAATTATAAAACGCCGAAGTTTTTATAAAAGCGGGTGGTGTCATTTTGTTTGGCATCTTAAGCACTATAAATACTGAAAATTTGATCAAAATCGTTAGAGCCGTTTTTGAGAAATTTGCATTTTTGTCATTTTTTATGGGTTTTTAGGGGTAGGCCTAAATTACCCTTAAAAATTTAAAATTCCAAAAAATGAAAAAAAATGCCTGGAGATATTAGGGTTTAGTACTTACATACCAAATTTCATGAAAATCGGACCAATAGTGTCCTCTCTGGTCGTGTATACATACAGACAGACTGACAGACAGACACCACTCTAAAAACACTTTTTTGGGTTCAGGGAGCACCAAAACAAAAAATTCCACTAAAAATATTTTTGGGTTCAGGGAGCACCAACACAGATAATTGCACTAAAAAATTTTTTGGGGTTCTGGGAGCACCAAAACAGATAATTCAACTGAAAATTCAAATTCGAACATTTTTACGAAAACAATACTTTCTTAATATACTACGTATAGGGTGGAGAAAGTAAAAAACAAAAAATTGTAAAAAAAAAATTTTCTGTGCAGTAATACCCCCTTAAGTAATACAAAATTGAAATGCCTTTAAACTGTTGTGGTGAGTTTTTAAGTCATTTTGTATTTACAACTACAATAGAACCCCTCTTAACCGGCCTATCCCATGGAACGACAGAGTTTTTCTTTTTCTCTTACAGATTATATTAGGCCTACTGCAACTGGCCATAGTCTCAAATATTGATTGCTTGAATGACATTTCCTGGAAAATAAAGCTGGGTGACTCAACTTTGGGCTGTGCAATGTGTTAGTGTTGTGGCAGACAGAACAGGGGAGGGGAGGGCAAGAGTTTGATTCCCCTCTTGCTTCCGCGGCAACTGTATGTTTTCTTAGAATCAATTGACAAAGCGAAATCCTTTGTTTATTTTTTCTTCGTCTGTTGCTTTGGTCTGTTGCTTCGTCGGATCCTTTACCGAATTTCGTGGGAGCAAAATATGTAATACTAGCTGACCCGTGCGAATATTTCGCAAGTTCGGAGTAGGCCTACATTTACCTGATTTAACACGTTGATTTAATCCTGTTAATTAAGTTTATTTATTTACATTGGTTTATAAATAACAGTTTCCCTATACAATCTTACAGTGTAAACAATCTAACTAACAGCTGTCATGCTAGTTAAACAGATGGTGCCTTTCATTAGGAACATACAAAGTATAATATAAAAGTTTTTTTAATCAATTTTTGTTATTAAAACATGAATTTTAAGCTGTTTGTCTATTTTTCCGGTGTAACGGTTAAGGAAAGCTTTAAAATGATGCCTTATTTATGTAATTTGATGATGTATTAAGGAAGTTATGGCGTACCGACAAAAAAATGGTCTTGAGAAATAATATATGCGATTTGTAACATATTGCGTAATATGTTGAGCAGCAAAGAGATTAGACATGATTAACGTACGAAAATGGAGAGACTTGGCTTTAAAAAATTTGTTTAATGTTAAAGAACAGAAAAAGATAACTGATTTTTTGATACAGTATATGTAAATTCAGTTTTCAAACTTTATGTAAGTTCAAAATGTTTAATTTGTCGGCTTTGTTATGTTGTTGTTTGAATGTTGTCCATACAATAAAATGGGTTGCAATAACGTCTTATTTGCTTGTTTATTTATGAAATATTTATAGGTTATGTTTCAACAAAAATTAATTTTTTACGGGAACCTCGGATCAACCGGCCAGGATCTCGGTCCCGACCAGACCGGTTAAGAGGTGTTCTACTGTAACAGCTGATTTATTATTCGTGTAATCTAAAAATGTGCTTTTAATAATTAGACAGCTGATCAAGGTTTTTACTAATTTTCGTGTACAGTGAACAACATATGTACTTATAAACCTGTATTAGTGAGTTCGTCTTTAAACTTTGTCATTTTGTTCAATGGTTATTTATTAACAACAAGATGTCAAAATTACCAAATTTTAAAATGTAATTATCTAATGAGGCTAAATGTTTCAAGTGTATGTAGAACATTTATAATTAAAAATGCTTGTAGGCTATTTAAATTTTTGTGTGCCATAATATTCTCATATAAATAATTACTTGATAGAGGTATGCTTATATAAAACCTTAGTTAAGTTATTAACCCTCAAAGTGGCATACTGCAGTCTCTCGGGCGCAAATGCAACCCGCTCGAACCTTAGCGAGAATTTGCATAATCGATAATTTAACCCACTTACAATAATCAAATCGTAATAAAACTGGCACCATTGGAAAGGAAATGAATTAAACTTTAATTTTTGTATTTACAACTTTTTCGTAAAACGTATATTTACATATGTAATCATCGTTTTAAAATATGCATATTATGTTACAGCTATTTCCGCGGGCGAATCTGCATACAATTGTACTGTTACTTCCCACTTCTTCAACTTTGAAATCCCCCTACTGTAGTATTTAAATCAAGATTATAAAGCTACCATTGGATTCTTCAAGATTTTATCTTTCTGATGGTGCCTTCCAATCAGATGTCACTATTTTACTCCATTTATTCCTAGAATGTCTGTAAACCCTTGCATTTAGACAGGTTTTCAACCAATGAAACAGCCCATTTGTCAACTACTCCACCAAATGTTTTGACAGATGGTTTTACACCATTTTGTAAAGAAAAGACTGACCTTTTTAATGTTCAAAAGTTGTTACCATAGCAAAGCATAATTACGCAACTAGTTACTTACATTTAGTACTTATGTTGCGAAGATTAAAAAATTGAACAACCTACTTAGTAAAAAAATGTGATGTTATTAAAATATATACTACCTCCAATAAACAGATGTACGAATAAGCTACTATAAACTCAGAAATAGCCTAAATCCTTCATTCAGCTGTAAAGTAACTACTGTTAGAGAAAGACTAATTTAGTAAATAACATGAATCATAGATAAAATCTAACCTGTTTCATTTGTTCAGCAGGCACGTGTATTTGTCCCATACTCTGTACTACAATATTGGAATTAGGCTTTTGTAAAACTATTGGTTTCTTCCTGGTGTCTGGCTGCAATTGAGGAGGCATTGGTTTTATCGGTTTCTCATTAGGAGGATGTTGATTTGGCTGTATATTTCTAAAAGAAATTCCACTTTGCTGTTGAAAAACAAATCCGTTTGGGTGCAGAAGCACTGTTGGTGGGGTTTGTGACACGGTGTTTCCAGATAATGGAGAATTGGAAACCGGTGTTGACGCATAAGCGACAGGAGCACTTCTCGGAGCAATCTGAGGCGGTGAGGATTTCTTTGGTTGTTTTACATTGACCGTTAAAGCCACCGGTACTGGAGCCGAAGCAACCTTACGAGTATTGGTTTGTACCGGAGCAATTGATTCTTCGACTTTCACACTAGGCGGTTGTGTCAAGTTATTTGGCAAGTTAAGAAAATCATATGACATATCCACATCCTCATCTCCCAAATGTGAAAGCAATCCTTCATCAGAAAATAAATGGTTTGCTTTTGAAAAAAGCTCTTTCTCACAGTTACTTATCAAATCTGTAAGCAAAAAATGTATATTAATTTATTTTGGAAAACATAATGCAAAATTCAATATTTAAAAGATGTATGATCAAGAACATGTTGTTGATATGTTTAATCAATTCTAAAGTCTATATAATTGAGTAGGGTACTAAGAATAACTTTGTAAAGTTTTTATAAAGGCATTAGGCTCTTTCATTAAAATAATTTAAAGCTTGAAATATAACTTCTCCTAATTTGATTTTTAGTCGCTTGCAAGTGAAAAGATTGTGTTACATCAAAAAGCTATCGGAGCCACATACATTTCAGTTTGGTGCCTTGAAGGGGATATGTGGGGGGATGGGGTGCCTCAAGGACACATTTTAGGACCACTTGTATTTATAATTTACAGGGATGATTTACCACCTAGTATTATCATGTATGCAGATTAAACATGTAGGCTAGTTCAGAGCCGTTTTTAACCTCCCCTGTGCCCTAAGCACTTTAAACTGTTAAGCCCCCCCACCATTACCAAACCTTCCTTGAATGGTTCCTTGTGGTCCGGGAGAGATTTTATTTTCCTTAACTCTCACGAAAACGGAGT
The DNA here is from genome assembly GCA_018207615.1 of Philaenus spumarius. NCBI lineage: Eukaryota > Metazoa > Arthropoda > Insecta > Hemiptera > Aphrophoridae > Philaenus > Philaenus spumarius. The sequence goes on from JAGFPH010001287.1 coordinate 90,194, forward strand.
ACTGTATCACTGCCTTGTCTCGCTCGGCGCCCGCAAACAGTACCGATGGACAGTGACTCATCATCAGTCAAACGCACTGCACTGTCCTGCCCGGCTTTTCGCTCCGCACACACAACACATAGGTACATGACTCGCTGGGTGTTGGCTGATAGGCGAGGGTGCGTTTGCTGTAATTTTAATTTTTTGTCTTTCATTTGTTAAAACTTATGTGAAAAATATTTATACTTGAACCAGAAATAAATGTATTGAAACATTTCCCTCATTTTGTGTCATAGGCATGTGCCTAAGCAGCCCTGGGCTAGTTAAATTAAATAATTTGAGAGAATTGAAAAATATGACCAAAAATGCGCTTGTTTGAACTTTTATTTTGGTTCACTACATAAAAATAGGCCTACTATTTTTAATATTTGTTAAAAAGTTGTTTTGTAAACTGTGTAAAAATAATTTTTTTTTACAATGTTTTCTAGCTTTGCCAGTTGTAAAAAGGTTAAGTGACAGTAAGCATAAATAATACGCTTCAAATAGGTCTGCCAAAGCCTGGTTTGAATCCGACTAATGTCCCTGTCTTTTTCAGAATGTAACTTACCTGCACTGTCGTCATGCTTTACAGAACAAAGATGGGACATTTAGCAATAACAGACGAAAATGTTTACATTATATTTTCTTAGTAAGATACTGGTCACTTTATTAATTTAAAGGTAAAATCAAAGAAAACAAATGCATTCCTTGCACTTTTTATTGCTGGCATAAGTTAAAATAGGGGGGTATTTCTGTAGCGAGCTTACCATAAAAGTAATTTGGTACTTTTCCGTTATACCGACCACACATAAATGTCCCTATCGACTATTTATCAAAACCACTGCCCAAGGGAACGAAACATACTGTGACTAAATAGATTAGGTTAGAACCTTTTAGGTATTTTTTTATTATTATTTTTGCATTTCTGTTGCCATCCGACCCTAGGTTAACCTATGGCCACAGAAATACAAAAATAATAATTTAAAAAATACCTAAATGGTTTTAACCTAACCTATTTAGTCACAGTATGTTTCGTTCCTTAGGCAGTGGTTTCGATGTGTGGTCCATATAATAGCTACACAAGTACCAGAATGATTACTTTCATTATTTTTTTGTCTTTTCTTTGTAAATTGAGGTGTGGTCGGTATAACAGAAATGTATCAGTAATTTTTAGGCTTAAATTGTGTTACAAAAAATAACGTACCGTAGCGAAAAACCTACTTTAAACTTACTTAACTTTTTCTTATTGTATATTTGTCTCCAAACGATTTGGTTTTGGTTTTTTCGTTTATAGCCTATATAGGCTACTTACAGAATATGAAAAATTTCACTTCATTATATAGTCACGCTCTTCTAGATAAATGCGTAATAGGCTATATTAAAACAATGCATCCAAGAAAATATGACAATAAAAATGGTTTGAAAGTCTGTAATGTAATTATCATGTCTCTGCAAAATTTTAGAAAAATGTTACTCTTTTTCCCTTTGCTGGGTTACAAGTTACAACCTAAAAAAACCTGGACGAAGTTTACATTAATTACCATATTGAGGCAGAGGTGCCAACGTATACACGAGAAATGCTCTAATACATAGGCTAATTTGTAATGATCAATTCTATTTCTAAACATCTTGAATAAATTAAAACAGAAAATATAATTTTTGAAAATTGAATATAATTATTTATAAACTTAGGCCTATTTAACTCAGGAAATATTAGACATCTTTTCAATGACATCCGACTGCGCATGCGAAACCTAAATAAACACATTGCAGGACTCCTGCAACTTAACATCTTCTTACTTTTCTAAAAAAAGGTCCCTTCAGGTCATGGCATTTCAAGAAGTAGCGGTATTAAAAAAAAAACTTTGTTTAGAGTATTTAAAGGCTGCATAAGACCAATTCTGCTAGAGCAAATTGATAATTTTAAAATGATGACATCTGTTTGCATCTTTACAAAGCTAAATTTATGATGATTCTGATCTGAGAAATACCATTTATATTTCAAGCAGTTTTAATTACAAACATGTAACTTTATTTGTAATAAATAAAATATAGCTAGACCTACTGTATCACCTTTAAGATAGGGATAGGCCCTAACCAAATTTGCTAAAACTAGACATTAACATTTAAGCCTAATGAATGAACCAATAACAGACATACCATCTAGTCCACTGAGTTCATTTATATTAAAATCTTCAGCCCCACAAAATGCGTTTTCACCCTCAATTTCACAAACATTTTCTCTAACTTGAGGATTTAACCAACCTCCAGGATCAGCCATCGTGTATACAATAATACAATGATTACCACACACAACTAGCCAATCGTAAGACAGTATCGTATCGTATGATTTGACGTCACTAGGAAAAGCATGTTCACAGATCTCTTACAAAAATATTTTATGAACAACAGGTAAAAACAATACTGAAACTCAAAGATGATGAAACAAATTAAATGATCGGCCCGTTATTATTACATCCCAAACTGGAAATTACTTTAACATATTTTTGGTTAACACAATTAATTATTGTTAAATCATATTTTACACAATTTAAATTGAATAGGAGCTTATATTTATTTGAACAAACAAGGATGTTTATTTGAAATGGATTGTTAGTTTTTAATTACATTTATTTTTAATATATTAATTTAAAGTAATAAGTTTAGTATAAAACGAATATGTCTAATATTTTCAAGACCTCGTGTACTCTAGCATAGATCATGAATAATAATAATAATAATATTAGGTTATCCAAATACAATGACTCTAGTATAATGAAATGTTGGTCTTGTACTTCATAACTCTTTAACACAGATTCAATGCTGCAACTTAATTGTGTTGGCACAGTAAAGAATACTACTTCTTTGGATTTTCAGCAGCTGAAAGATCGTTCGGGAGTTCCTCTATGATATATTATGTCCGCCCTAAAATAATTAACCGGGAATTTTAAAATATGTTTTTAGGTCTAAAAACTTTTAAAATATATATTTCTTTAAATTGACAAAAATTGGCAAATTTAGAGTATTTGAAATACATGCTATTTTATTCGGGAAATTTAACTTTTTTGGTTGTATCATGAAATTATTTATTGATGATTTTAATACCTATGTTTACAAAAAGATAGATTTTTTGGTATTTAAACCAACATAAACATAAGCATATTTTTTTCATTATCTTATTAAAATGTTTTTTCAGTGAACATTTCATAGTATTAAATACTAAATTTCTCATTATTTGTAATATATGAATTCTAAAGTATTCCAATTAATAAATAAAGGAAAAATACGCCTAAAAATAATTAAAAGCCCTCAAGTCAAACCATATAATATGGTTCCAAACTAAAAACTGGTCAACGGTACTTGATACTTTCTTTTGCTCACATTTTATCACTGTTTTTTACTTTCTCATTATACTATAGTATAGAGAAAGTATAGTGATCGCAAAAAAATCGATTTTGACATTTTTGTGGAAATATCCGTTTTGGGACCCCCTGAGTCAAAAAAGTGCTTCTTACAAAATGTCTGACTGCATGTCTGTATGTATACAAAGTTAGAGCGAAAAATATTCGGTCGATTTCAATCAAATTTGCACCAGACATGTCAAGTAGGCCTGTATGCTATAGATGCACGAAAAACGGGTTTGAAAAATTTTGAAAAACAATCCCCATTTTGGCAAAAAAAACCCCCAAAAAATCAGTTATTATTATTTTTTTTATAAAAAAACGGCTCTAACGATTTTGATAAAATTGGCTTATTTGTAGCCTTTAATGAACCCTACCATATGCAAAAAATCGCATCTTTCTAAAAATTCTCATTTAGATAATAATAATAATAACTGATTATTGGGGGTTTTTTGGCCATAAAGGGGGGTTTTTCAAAATTTTTCAAAACCTTTTTTCGTGCATCTATACAGGGCTAAGTGACGTGTTTGGTGCAAATTTGTTTGAAATCGATCGAATAGTTTTATCTCTAGCTAATAATAATAGTATTTGTTAGTTAATCTCCTAGTTTAAAATCACCACTCCTACCCCACCTACAATAATGAAGTCACTGTGAATCTATTTATTAATTTAAATATTTGTGCGAGAAAGTATGTGCTAGTTTCTGGTACCGTTTATTTCTTTGTAAGAATGTTCTAATTTTTTACTTTTGAGTCTTCTTAACATAAGAATAAAAATTACTACACCGATTAAAGTCACTTAAATAATGATGAATAGTTCATTTGACTTATACAGGGTGGTTCAGAACTACACAGCAATGTCTCGGTAGCTCATTCTATAGCTAAAAATTAGAAAAAAAGTTCATATAAACATAAGCCCAAAAACGCTTTGTTTTTCAGATATCTGCCATTTTGATTTTTTTTCAAAATAATTCATATCTAGAGAAATGTTTGACTGATTGAGTTCAAACTTGGCATGAAGTTTAACCTAACAATGATCTATCTCATTTTTTTTTAGGCGAATAACCTGAGCTGTTATCATTTCCTTGATCTATCTCAAGAAAAACAAGCGATTATATCCAATCATGCATTTTAAAATGGCTGCTGTTTGAAAAATTTCAAACCTAAATACTAAAAAACAGTAAATTTTCACAAAAAAATGTTAAGACACTTTTTTTGTAGCACTTTTGATTTTCTATCGGAGAGTGTTACTGTCAAAACAATTAATTTAAATGGTTAAACAATACGACATCTAATTTGAAACGGAGTTCTGGTTTTCTTTGTTGTTAAAAACATATTTTGTGGAAAATAAATTAAAACTTGTATGTTTTTTTATTTTACTTAAATTTTTAGCATAATATATTGGTATTTTTGAGTTTATTTTTCATGTGCATAATTCAAAACGTCTGAAGCAGTACACATCAAATAAACTTTAAAGTTTTTAATGCTTCTTATTAATTTTGTTTTAACTTTGTCTTAAATTGGAGTTTTTATTTGAAATTTCTGGTAAAAGAACAATATTTTAAGGGATTATAAATATAAAAGATCAAACATTTTTATAATGAGAAAAAATGGCTTATTTCAATAAAACATAGTCACAAAAACAACTAATGAAAGGGGTTAGTCGTATATCTTGTACTAAATATCAGTTTGTTTTTCTTTTTCTAACAATTTTGGTTTTACTTGTTGGCGAATTTCCATAGGAAAAATGAACTATTGCCGTGGCCCTTATGGTAAGACCCAAGGTCGGGAGTAGCAAATGAGCACCGATTAAGGTAACCAGAACACGTTTTGGGGTGTCATTAAAATTCATATATGTATGTATATATATATATATAATTATGTATATTATGTATATATGTGTTCGCATTTTAAGTCTAATTTGGTTAAACATTTTTTACACAAGTTGGTTGTCTACGTCGCTCGGACGAGTTCGTTAGCCAAATAATCCAACAATTGGAAGCATGTTTTTTGACAGGAAGTAACTATTTTTTTAGATTTTCATACGAGAATGAATTTGTTTTTTAGTTTTTTCTACAAATATAAATGTAGGATGTTATTCTGCACATTTTGTTTTTTTACGCGACCTTATAGCTCGCTTGGTTCTCCCAAAATCGATTAAAACGTAAAATACCATAGAAGTACCCGGTCCAAAGCCATGTGGTGGATTCTACCATGGGGTGGCATTGTGTATTGAAGATACTCCCAATATGCGGAATGGCGTGCGAACCATTTTGCAGCTATTCAGCACCGTCGTGAATAGACATATTTCCCAAATTGTTGGTCGAAACTCTAAAACATTGGCCTATAAACGTAAATTGGGAAATTTGCTCAACTCACGTCAGCAGTTCAGCTGCGTGGTCGAATTATTTTTCATCTTCATATAGACTGTAGCCTAATTTTGTCTTTCACTACATTTACTTTTAACGTAGTTAACACATATTCTATTTTTCTCAGCCTCTTTTTTCCATCATTGTTTTTTTACCGATGAGGAAGCATTTGTCCTTGAGTAGATATAACTAAAAACCATATTCAAATTTAAATAAATCCATATTCAACCACTACAAAATTTTTAGGGAAAAAATTCAAATTTGAAAACAAATAAAACATGATAAAGTTTCCAGGGTACCATTAGTAAATAAATATAGCTCTTTCTTTTGCTAATAAAAATTATGTGCTGCCCTCAACTATGAAATTTAACTCATACGTTGACCAGTAAAGGTAACAAAAAACTTTAAAGCATGAAAAAAATGTTATTAGTTTTTTTTAAAAAACACCGAATTTAATAAAATTTCATATAGTAAAGTTTGTAGGTGCTGTTATAGAATATGGCTTTTTTATCTCATTTTTTTGCCAATACACTGTGTACTGTAAAAGAAGCGAAGCAATTTTCGAGGCAAGGTTGGGCCACGAAGCGTACATGGATGTCCCCTAGTTTTACAATATGTTTATTTATTGGTCGACTTCCTGCATCAGGTAATGCCAACAATACAAAGTCTCCAATAAACCTTTAAATGTAGATACCTTGGACTTCGAAACATCCTTAGCCAGATTAAGAGGTGGGGGTTAGAAAATAATGTGTTCCTAGAGTCATATCAGTAGTTTTTAGACCTTACAGAATGGGAAATTTTGTAAATGACTGGTTTAAGACCACCATCTTTCAGATAAAATCAACTCCTATTTGAGTGTCCATCCTTACGTACGTGAGTAACAATATAACATCTGTTATACTTACACATAACCTAGAGTAGATTATACTTTGGGGTTATGTTTACAACTTCAATCAATAATATAATAACAATAGTTATTACACTCACCGCCAGCAATCCTTTGAAGTTTTATCTTCAAATAAAAGTCACTTGTGTACACTACACGTGTTTTGGACATTTGTCGTCCATCGTCGGGTGTTCAAAAACACTTAACACAAACTTAAATTTACACAATCAATACTCGCGCACAATAAAACACATAAACGTCCACGCTATCATATCTTTATGCCGGCACTACTCTGTGCACTGTGTGTTAGTTTCGTTGTCGGCTGGTGGGTCATCCGGTTTATAAGTTCGAAAGTGGGGGTTGCATCAAATTGTTTCTTATCATTTAGCAATCAATCCGGGTTTTTTAGCTCATTGCGATATATTTGATATTTTTCCACGCGGTTTATATAATTACCCATTTTACATTTCAGTAATATTTGCGTGTTATCATCATTCATGCTGTCGTATGAATGATCACAATTTACCAAGTGTTCCGCAAACTTTGATTTTTCGGGTTGTTTTAGTGCTTGGATATGTTCTTTATATTTATATCGCGTAGTGAAAGAACGTCCAGTTTGTCCCACGTAAAATTTATCGCATGAACTAAAATTTAATCTGTATACACCGGTGATTGTGAATTTGTCGTGATTTTTGGTTAAGTTAATGTTTAATACCTGGTTTAGGTTGGAATTGGTTGTGAATGCTATTTTGTATCCCTGCTGTCTGAAGACATTAGCTATCGCATTGTTGAACTTGGGGTTGTGTTGTAGTGTTACAAATTTGTTGTCCTGTTTTGAGTATGGTACTATTTCTCTTTTGATTCATTTTTCTGAGTATATTGTCTATTACAATCGGTTTATAGCCACTTCAACAATGCAATAAGGCACTTTCAATGCTGAACCAAGTTTTTTTTACGGAGCGCTGTCAACGCGCACTCGCAGCGCAGACCAGAGAGGCCACAGTAGTCAGAAGTAACGACTTTGTCCTGGTTCTAGTTGTTATTGTTTATTTCAAAGTGGTTATTGTATACTTTAAAGTGACAAAATGTTTGACACTGAAAAAATTATTTACGCTATCGAACAGCAGCCACCTCTTTATGACGTTAAGTCAAAATATTATAGCTATAAATAATTGAAAGCTAAATGCTGGAACGAGGTTGGCGAGTCAATGCCCCATCGTCTACCCTTCCTCCTACACAATTCCTCAAATGTTTATACTATTATTTTTAATACACCTAGACAGCCTGACTGAATGGTGTCCATCTTGGAAGTGAGTGATGCCACGTTGACAGAGTCCCTTCTTGACGATACGTTACAACCCGCTTTCAATGGGAATTTAATGCCTGGTTTTCAGCGTTATCAACGCGGCGCTAACAACGCCCGAATAACATGGCCCTTAAGGCACTTGAAGCAGTGGACAAGAACTACCATGGTTCAGAAAAGGTTGGTTGGATTGGCTCTCTTATATATACACCACGATATAGCCTACCTATTGAACCCAACCAAGTGATTGAGAGATTCGAAAATCAGGAGGAAAATAAAAGACTTTCTCTATAGCGTTAGGCCTAAGTACACTCGATATAAATTGAACTTCAAATATTATTTTAAGCTAAAAAGTCACCTGTTTATTTATAATTAGTATCAAGCTTGTTTCTTTGAAGTCAAGTTGTACAATTTTTCTATTAGTAGTCTACTCTTTAAACATCTGTAGTTCTGTTCAAATAATTAAAAGGTTTACTATTCAACTATTATACTAAATCTGAATAGTAAGATTTAAAAAATGTTGTAAAAAACATAAAATACTGAACGAAAATTTTAAAATGAAAGGCTCCCAAATTGGTTATTTTTAGTTTGACAATTTCAAACTACATATCCTCTACCCCCAGAAAGTTCCCCTCCCAAAATGATGCCCTGGATCCGCCACTGCTAGGACATGGGAGAGCGACTACTCTTTATCATCAACCAGAAAGCCCTACAAGTTATACATTCCATAAGCACTCAAGGTATGAAAAAACTACAGAAGTTTAAATTTTTAAGTCAGTATTTATTTTGCAATACAATGTGCAGTGCTATAGATTTCAATACAAATAATGTCAGTATATATTTTTAATCTTAACATTTAACATTTTCTTAAACTGTTTAAGAACAATTTTATTATTAAGAAATAAAATTTGTTTAATATACAGACAACAGCCTTTTGAACTCATTAAAAATGATATTTACAGTAGTAGTACTAATATGATTCTTTAGTAATTTTTATTTTCTTTAAACGACGAATTAAATGTTAAACTTTGATATAATTAGTAAGACCTGGTTCTTGTTTTACGCTCAATTTGCTAATCCCTATAACGTACAAAGTTAGTGCTAGTTTCTGTTACTGAATATTAGTTTGAAATGAATTACAAATCTTCAATAAGCTAAAACAATATAACAATAATAACTCTGAGTTTAAACCAATTTTTTAAAGATTCTGACACAAAAGCTGATTTAAGTAAATTTGTAATTTACATTATTAACTCCTTTTCCTAAAAGTATTTGTAAAGATTTAATCCTATGTGGTTTTTATAACTGCCGGTCCCATAGAATGTGCATTGATATGTAATGTATGAATTAAATTCACAATTAATCCAAAACATAATATGTCAACCTATTCTGTGTAATACTTGCCTGATCTAGGGCATTTCTAGGACAAGGACTGATCTAGCTTCAGCACTAATACTGGTGAAATTTTTGGAATACATTACGGTTTACTTTTAAAAATTATAGCGGAAGTGATTTAGAAGAGTACGGTACAAAAAGAGTAATCGTCCTTTTTATATCCTTTAAATGTATATTTTTCTAAATAAGACTTCTTATTATATAAAAAACAGATTACAATAAAATCAAAAGACATTTAAAAAGTGAAACCACCAAATTAATTCTGTTTTACTTTATAACATTTTTTTCATTAATATTTAATTTGGAAAGTAAAAATTAATTTGAATTATCATATTGTTTTTATTAAGCTATTCCTGAATTTCATTTAATCACCACTGCTATTTCAACTACTATTCAGCTGTGGTCATGTTATATACATATAGGCCTATTATTTGCCTTCGTATTCATTTAAAACACAAATACACATTTATAAAATAAAAATAACTGATCATTGGTAGAGAATACTGTGCTGCTAAGGTGGTAGACTTAAGTGAGTAGATTGTAAACCACCGTACCTTTACTGGTAAATTGACAGATCAGTAATTTAAATTTTATAATAATTTCTTTAATGTTGTAAATGTGTACTAAGTGCAAATTATACACAGATAAAACATCCATGACCATGGCTGAATAACTGAAACATGCCGTCGTGAGACAATACTCGTTAGATGTATTTTTCTTTTACAAAAAAGATTTGTCACATGTTACTTGAACGAAACAAAACAAGCGGATGAGCAAAAAGACCAGTCTTACCATTTGTAGGCTATCGATAACATAATGAAAGGCGTTACAAATATTTAAAAACTGAACCCACGATAATGATTAATGTAATTTTAATGGTCTATTTTAACAATATATGCACTTTATTCCTCATATTTTTCTTTATATAATATGACAAAACAGATATAAAAACATAACAACTTATGAAAAAAATAAACTATGTACAACTAAAAAAATATAATGATATAATATTATAACTCAAAACTTATTAGAATCAGTCTTAATTCTGTAGTACGTTAAGAACATGGCAGTATATAAATATAAGTTTGTATTAAACACTGAAAAATACAAGCAGAATAAAGAAAATAGTTTATTTGGAGGAACAAATAACGTTTGAAGTGTGGTGAGTAGAAAATGAAATACTGGATAAGTAAAGGAAAAATTGAGGTTAGAATAGTTTGAACATTGACAGTGGTTAAAACATTCAGTTACTATTTAGGATATCATATTTTTTTATATTTGTTTGTGTATGTCTAATGTAAAAAGATATGAATATAGCACATACTTAAATTATTTAGCCAATAAAACCAAAATGAAACATATTATAGCAATAATTTAGTTACTATATAAACAAAGTTGCTTTTACAAAAAATAATTATTGTAATCACTCTATACAGAGAAGTGCGAATTGTACTTTCAAAGTTGAGCTGAAGTAAAATTAAATTGTATTGCATCTGAACTGTACTTCAATGCAATAACAAGTTTTGATTTATTTTAATTCCAAGGAAACTGAATGTCTATAGGTCTTTAAATATAGTAGGCCAACCTCTTCCTAAACTTCGCACAACCCTGTTAATTAAATTATTTCCTAAACATTATATTGTAATAATAAATAACATAATCATGGGAAAATATGTTTCTAACACCTATAACATATTGTTTACACAAATAAGGCATTTTTAAATAAAATTAATTAATTTGGTCTGCAGTTTTTTTGTTATTTTACTAACAAGAATGTTACCACTTCCAAGGCACAGTTTTTAATTGTAAACAATTATTATGTAATTTGATTTTATAGAAATTAAAAGTGAGGCAATTTAACATTATGATATATAACATGCATCCATTTTTATTAGTTTCAAAAACATACATAGTTAGGGATCTTTTTAAAGTTACAAAATATTAATGCAAGTTATATTACTATTCCAAGTAACATAAAATGTAACTTGACTGGACAAAAAAATGTAACCAGTATTCTAAATTTGAAAATATGCTGGGTGGATGTTTTTATCCTGTAGAAATTTGTTTACCTATAATTTCGTATATAGTCGAAGAACTAAATTTTGTATTGTTTCATTTTAATTTATTGAAACAGCTAAACCTTCCTTTTATCTGTATTTAGTACAATAAATAGGGTAAAGAGGAAAATGTTCAAAGAAAACTTTTTAAAACATGATAATTCTGATAAAATCTCTTCAGCACAAAACTTTAAACTTCTGATCACAGACAGTTTTTAAAACTCTTTTACGTTAAAGTTTAATATTTGCTGTATCCGAAAGCCTTTTAGGTTATTTGAAATAACAGCGTTTATATACACATTCGCTTTTTATAATAAGAACAAAATGAGACAATTAAATGCTAATTATAAATCTATCATAAAATAAAAATAACATTTTACGTAATATAAAATATTTAACATCTGTTAAATGTGCTAAGGCATCATGTAGACTTACAATTATTGTGATTTAAAACACTTACAATTAAAAAGCTAAAAACATAAACCATTACATTAGTCGTCACTTAAAACTTATCAGTCTTAATAGCAAATCATTTACAAAATATAATACAAGCATTAAACAACTGTATTGGAGCACTTGGCCCGGCTCTTAGCTCCTTTGGTTGAAATTTATATATTTATAGAACCCAAGTAATTACAAAATAATTTACAGAAAAAAGAAAACATGTTTAATGAGAAACATTCTAAGTTAATTTCATATTTAGGATTGACATAACCTTAAATAGCACAGCTACTGTTAAATTTTCACTTTAATGAACAAGTTCTATAAACATATATTTCTAACAATCGGCCTATATTTTTAAATAAAATTTGATTAGTTTTTCAATCGCAATGTAGTGCACCACAAACATACATGAAAATAATTAGTTATACTCTATGATTATGATATGTTCAAAATGTACAAACTTAGGCTAAAACTAATCTAAACAAACGCAGTCATAAAAATCGCTAACAAAATCTCTAAATTTACATCTAAATACAATGTTTTTCATTCTTACACAGATAAGGGAAAATGAAAAAAAATATTTCAAAACAAAACTATTGAGTTAAAAACTGTATTCCAACCCAAAACCCAGGAAATATAATTTCTATCAAGAAGAAAAAACGTAGACAATAAAATAAAACAAATACTATGACAACAATTTGAATCACAAAATGAGTAGATAATTACATTTACTGTATCGTTCAAGTCCCAACATCTTAGTAGGCCTACATCAAACTGATATAGGCTTACTGCCACTCAGAAATGCTAAAATCATATCATATAAATTCAATTTACTATTTACATCTTTATAAGACATTTCATATTTTGAAAATATAAAATGAAATATGTGTTCTACATCAACAAAATGAAGCAAATTTCACCAATTTTTTTCTTATTTTTTTACTTATATTTTTTAAGAATTTATAGAACAATAAACAGTAGTCAAATTAAAAATCTCAAAGAACATAAAATAAAATTTTCTGTTAGGTTTGCTATAGTATGCTTCTGAAAATAAACTGAAGTTTCTTTCTTTTGAGTTACATGAAAATTAAATAGGCTATTTCAGTTTTATAGAATTTGCAATTCAAATATTAATTTATATTTACTATAAAATCTTTAAGGTAAATTTTCTTAAAATAGTTGATTGTGTAGAAAATATCCAAATTTTTGAGTAGTGGTTCATAGCTTCTTCTGAAACACATTATAGGAAATCTAACAAAAGAATTTGCCCCTCTTTTTAAATTTAATTTGACGGCACTAATGATATTACTAAAAGAATATACAGATGAGAGAATTGCATCAGCCCCATTGTTTATAACAAATATCCCTTAAACTTTCAACAAAAACAAACAAATTGTTTTCTAACTGTAACATAACTAGAATTACGAACAAACGTACGATAAAGTCAGTCTCATTATTCACTCCTCGAAAAACGAGAAATGTTGGATCTAAAATAACAGACCCTCTCCTAAAACTAACAATATTTATGTTTTTCAGTCTTTTCGTTTTATCTGTTTCTTCATTCAGAAACAGGCAATATAACTAGTAATAAATTACATTAATATTTATCAAATATATTGGTCATGGAATATAAATAATAAATATTAAATGCAATTTATACAACACAAGTCTTAGTAAAGTATGTGGTCCCTTTACAGAATTATGTTGATATATAGATAATAATATGACATAATAGTATATTTTTATGTAATGTACTAAGCACTAAATAATAACTCAGTACTGGCTGGTTATTAATTATTTTCAGGTTAGGACTATATTAATATCTGTTTGATTGTATTATTATTTATTTCAGGCATTTAAGATTACAGAACTATTTATTTTAATTAGTAATTTATTCTTTCAAGACAAATAAAGTATTTTTTGTTTTATTAATAAATCAGTTGATCTAAATATGGAATAACTTTAAAATTTGAAAACTTAAGTTTTGTGATCTGAGAATGGGCTCACAATTTTGCTTATAGATAACAATGCCTGAAGTAATAAAATGCAATAATTATAAAACAGATAATTTAAAATGAACATAACTAAACAATGATCAATAACAGAAGAAGTAAGATTACAACCTATAAACAGCTTTACAACTGAACAGGTATCTAGCCCTATTGTTTTGGAATCAGCAGGCTAGATTTTATGAAAATTTCAAAATCATTTTGTAAAATACCACTTCTATTATTGCAATGTCTCACACTTCTGCTGTAAGTAAGATATGGCTATCATGTCTATTATAAATAAAACTATATATATATATTTGATTTAATTAAACTACGTTTAAATCTGTAATGTGCTAACATATAACATTATAATAATATAATACTCTCTTTAGCTATATGGTCTATCACACAAAATGGAGGTAGTGAGTTTCAGCGGTGCCTGTTGTGTCTACAACATTTAACAACCTTCATTGGTAACATATTACAAGATATTAACACCTTTGTAACAATATCATTTGTACATTTAACATCTAGAAATATGTATTGGGAACCATTTGATTAAATGCTAATTAATTATACTGATTTTGTTATCTTGTGTTTCCTAATAGTTGTAAACAATTTGTGATAGTAACACTAAGCATAACAATAAAATTTGTTGGATCCTAATATATCCCTGTAAAAATGCATAAGGCATCAAAATGTATGATTGATATTTGGTGAAATATTTTTAAGTTATCAAAATTACTGGATTGTTAGTAACATATTTCACTAGATCAGTCTTACAAATTGTAAATTTAGAAACACAAGATAACAACTAGAACCCAATCAATCAAAACTGAACACAAAATTGTACTTGAAGTTATTGGTGGTAATAATAATAATTGTACTATTGGTTACTGTAATATTTTCTTTCGGTTTAAATTATGTAGGCTTAGTTATAATTGAACAAATTATTACCAAATAAAAGTATATTTGAAAAAGTAAAATTTATTTACTGTAACATTGATTTTGTTCAAGCAAATAAAGAAAGTATTATTCAATTTGAGAGAAAAATTTTGTTTCCTTTAACTTAAGTTTACAATATAAATACCTTTTTTCATTCAAATTGCTTGCTCACAGACCTGCTTTTCGTTTATCTTTTCTGGTACTTTTAGACAGACGTTGTCAAACCGAAGCGTTTACCAGGACTGTGAGCAGAATTTGAAATAGCTAAAGGTATTTATGTAATACAGTCGGTCCAGTAAGGCAACAAAATCATTGAGTTTATTATCAAAGACAAAATACCTGAAAATTTTATACTATTAAAACAAGGTTTTAATATGTATTTAATCAATCAAATCCAAATTTTTTTGCAAGCGGTAAAAATCTACTTTTAGTTTTTACACTCAGTGATTGAACAAATTAGTTTTGTTGAAACATGATTTAAACCCACAAGGAAAATATTCTCATCGTGCAGACATACTTTACTTTATGAAAATGAACAACTTAAGTGGTAAACATAACATTGTATAAAACATAACAACAGCTAAGTAAAACAAACTGTAACAAAAATGTTTGTAGAAGTGATTATGAGAAAAATGAGCATGATAACAAAATATACAGAAAACTAAGTAACAAAATTGCATTGTTGTACAGTCTTTGAATTATAAAATATGGCAGTCTTTAATTGAGATACTGAGTTGTTTGTGACGCTATAGTCACAAGTATAAGATTGAGCAGCTGTAATGCTATAGATATGGTATATGTACAGAGTTTGAGTTAACTAGTTTAATTGTTTCTTAATATTATTGGTTTCTTTATGCATAAGATTGGTAAATGCAGATTTTGAGGTTATTACAGTCTGCAAGCATTCAATTTAATTAGGGATGATAACCTTACAATAAAAAAAGTCTAACAATTTTAGCTAAAAAAATACAATTTTAACAATTTTACAAAATTTTAAAATAAAGACATTTGATAAATGACCAAAATTGTATTTCATTTTAAATTAAACAAACAATATGGATGAGATCAATTAACTGCTTTAGTTTTTTAGGGATTCTTAAATTTTTAATTACACTAGCTAAAACAGAACGAGTGATTATATTATATAAAAGTAGTCCAGGATAATATATCTGTAACTGCTTTTAAAATAGCTACTCTTTTCATTTAGTTAAAAATTAAAATTAATTTTAGCTTGACTGTAAGATAATACAAGATCCTGTAATAACCTCAACAACATGATTGAACTGGTAAACTGATAGGACCTTACTCTAAGACTTATAATTGATTCTTTTAATCTCTGACGCCATCTTGATGCGAGTCAGAACCCGTGGTTAACATCGCTGTCGCTGTGGCCTGACTCATTGGCGGCATTATAACTCTTGACGTCGGTGGTGGGTCAGGTTTTCGATTCATCGAAAGATCTTCAACTCTATCTTCATAGTCATTGTCCGAATGCGGTGGCGGTGGAAGAGGAGACGGTAACATATTATTATGATGCGGCAGCGGTGGAATAGGCGACGGTGACATACTATTATGACGAGCGTATTTGATCAGCGTCGGACTGGGCGAACGGCCATTGTTACCCGGACTCGAGTTGTTGCTAGTATTACCTGGGTTACCTGAATTCAATGTCGATTCTCGATCCGTATCACCTCCTTTCTCTCCGCTCGATTCCAACGAGTGGTGCCAGTTCTGGTCCATCATTCCACTGCCGTAAACTGAATTATCTTCTTCCCCACTACCGAACATCACATTTCCACTCGATCCTAATACGTACGAAAAGTTCACAACTCCGTTTCCAATAGAACTTCTTCTAAAAGGTCTACTAGTTGTAATGCCAAGTTTTTTTACTTTATCGTATAATGTTCTCGATGGTACTCCGTACTTCCGTGCGGCTTGCAATGCACTCATTCCTGTACGTACAGCATCGATGGCAGACATGATATCATTACGCGTATACTGTTTGTATCGTTTCCATTCTGGTTTCTGTGTTGGAACGTATGTTGCTATGTTAGAAGAGACGCCACCTGAAATATATTTATAAATTATTTATATGTTTATAGACATAGCATGATTCTATGAGAGGAATTCAACATTACCGGTATGAAATTATTGACTGCATAAACAAGAATATGGCAAATAAGAAACATTTTAAATGTAAAATTATATAAACACCAAAAATGATCGGACTGGTTGAAGATAATCTACTTTTTTTATGTGTGATTTACAGAAGCAAGGAATACTGAAAACTAGAAATTGGTAAAGAAAGATAATCAGTCGAGGAAAGTGTAGTTGTGAAATTAGTAAATTGACAAAAAAAAAAAGCGTTATTAAATTATGGCTCAAAGAGTTCTTGGATTCAACAATTAATACAGTTTGTTTTGTAAATAAAATAAATGTTATATTTAAAAACCATGTGAAAAAATATTAACAATGAAAAAAAAACAACAACAACAACAATACAGAAGCTTTGAATCATAAGTTCATAAAAATGTTTGAAAATATAATTTGCGTACATAAAGTTTCAAAATAAATCATCAATGCAGGAGGAAACACTGAAAGATATTTATTTATATAATATAAATATATTTTGAATGCAAGGAAAGTACAGTAAAACCTCATTAATCCGGACCCCATTATGACGGACTTCGCTTAATCCGGACTGCCAGTTGACTGCAGGTTATAAAGATTACATTCAGCTAAATTTGGAATGAGCCATTCTAAACTAGTAGTCCACTTTAATATTCACAGTGTAATAAATTTTACTATATGTTTTATGAATTAAAGTATTGTCTGTACATACAACTATAAACTCAAAATACTTGTTCGTTTTCTATAAAGGGTGTTTCATTATGTATATTTGTTCATATTAAGGTTATTTCATTTAATCCGGACGACTTAAGAGCCCCATTGGTCCGGTTTAATGAGATTTTACTGTATATCTCATTTTGGCTACAAACACAACTCATATTTGAGGTTAATTAGTTTGTGCTCGAACATTATAATTCCTAAAAAATATTTGGCTTAAAGGTAGGCCAATTTGAAATATTACTTCTAATAAATATAACCTTCACAATTCTTACTTTAAATGTTTATAAACATTCAGTAGAGCGCAAATGTTTTTCCAATAAAAAAGATTAATTTAAAGTACTTAGGTTAATTTGATTAATTCCAAAGGAAATATCCTTACAGAAGGTTAAATTTAGTTGTAAATGTTTCCAAGAAATCAATTTAATGTAACATTTTCTTACCTTTCGAATCACCATATAAAGATTGTGGTGATGAAGATGGCAGCATCGTTTTATTGTGCTACAAAAAGAAAGAAAATTATTTATAAATTTGTTTTTTATAAATGTAAAATGGTAATTAAAATTTAGATTATGTTTATTTACTTATTTACATAGATGCATCTTTTGCCTAAAGGTTTTTGTGTTTTAAATATGGTTTTCACAAGTATTACTAAAGCCACACATATTACAATTGTTTATACATTTTGTAGTCAATAATAATAGTTGTATAAATTTTACTCTTAATTTTTTTGCCATATGCTCATGTTCTTATAGCATACAAACTAACTTTATAAAAATACAAATCTGTCTGATTTGTGTTGTAATCAACAAGTAATATATTGTATTAATATCAGAAAAAGTAATACCATATACAAATTGAAATTATGTTATTATGTTATTCAGTACCAGAAGTTGTTATAACTTATCTCTTTGCACGTGTAAGCAAATAGTTTAATGAATGGTCAAAATATATTTTCCTATGCATTTAGAGCTTATTTCTGATTATGATTAATAGTAAAAGAAAACAATTTTTTTTTTAAATAACAGAAATATTGCTTTTTTATTAGTTTTTATATTTGAAAAATTATTGATACAGTAGGACAGACTGGAATGTAGTCGTTAAATTCTTTGGAAGGCAATGAATGCCAGTCCTGCTCTGCATCTTGGAACAATGGAGTTTCCCACCAATCAGCATCGAGTTCACAACTTCCAAAAAATAGCCCACCAGGGTAGTAAGTGTAACCAAATCTTTTCCGGAGAAAACCGGGACACAACCAGATGGGCATCAAAGGACCCCCTCCCAAAACGTACCCAGGTTTTTAAAATATAAAATATTTGTATTTTATAGAAATTTATGTTTTTTTAATACATTTTGTTAGCATGATTATAGCCTATTGATAAAAAGGAGAAACACAAAATGTACTATGACTACTTCTATTCTGTTTAATAGTTAAAAGTTTGTGTTAGTAATGTCGCCACAAAATGGCATACATTTATTTTTATCGAGATCAAACAATTCAATAGTACTCAAACAAAATGTTGAAATTTCGTCACATTTTTCATTTTATCGTGTCCTACTTTGAAATAAAAAACAAAAAATGTCCTAAAATCTATTTAAAATTTAACTCCGGGACTTTTGAGCGCCCCGAAACCACTTTCGGGGCAACATATGTTATGACAAAAAAGCGGGACAATCCCGGTTTTCCAGGACATTTGGTCACCCTACACCATACTTCACTAGCTAAGCATTTGTCTTGGACAATCATGCAGATACAGATATATTCGATTACCTCTGCATAACCGAAGTCCACTACAAGTATCTATACAATTGCCAAGTCGGAAGGGTTCAACATTAAACTCAAAATTGTAAAATAAATTTTAGAACATTAATAATACGTAGGCCTAAATATTATAATATGTAATTAATATTTAAACACGATTCTTTTGGAAAAATGTTATAAATACAACTGCAACAATACTAAACGAACCCGCAATCCTAGTAAGTTTTCACTCTTCGAATGTTAAGACCCGTTCCGAGAACCAATCATAGTTTATTAATAGAAATTGTAATTTAGCTCAACAGGCCTTTGTCATAGGAAACCAATGAGTGCAAGGCATGTAAATTTAGTAAAGTATATTTATGAAAATTTTCAGATTTAGTGTTCCGTACAAAATGATGGTGCTGCATTTTTGATTACAATAATTGACAATGTGACTTTCAAAACAGAAACAAATCCAACTGAAAATTTACCCATAACCTTATCTCTTTTTTCCTGACAGTTCAAATATAGTCTACTGTGCTGGACGATTAGAGGTCACATTTACTTTCAAAGTACGGCTGAATTTTTATAATAAAACATACTCATAAATAACTAGGACTACTGTATTTTTATGCCGGTTGACAGTTCAAATATAGTCTACTGTGCTGGGCAATTAGAGGTCACATTTATTTTCAAAGCACGGCTGAATTTTTATAATAAAACATACTCATAAATAAATAGGACTACTGTATTTTTATGCCGGTTGACTTACCCATTTCACTTCGTTTGTATCTTCATCCGTCATAGAGACGTCTGTGTATGGAGACGGTGTATATTCAGAAGATGGTTCAGCTTTCAAGTTCTAAACATGTAAAAAAGCACAATGATACAAAATTATCTTTCACAAATAAAACTAAATAAAATAATGAAATCTTCAGTTTCGATAAAAGCAATTAACTTGCAATATTCTACTTTGATTGGTAACGCATTAAGATAGGACTTTAAACAAAAAAATATTTTTTTCAAAACAAATGAATGTGTAATGTATTACAAAATAAACGGTACCAGAAACTGGCACATACTTTCTCACAAACATATTTAAATTATTAAACAGATTCACTGTGACTTCATAATTGTATTAGTAGGAGGGGATACACTAAAGTAGGAGAGTAACTAATAAATATAATTATTATTAACTAGAGAGAAAACTGTTTGATCGATTTCGAACAAATTTGCACCAAACATGTCAATTAGGCCTGTATAGATAACCGAAAAAAGCATTTTGAAAATTTTTGAAAAACAACCCCTTTTTTGGCCAAAAACCCCCAAAAATCAGTTATTATTATTATTATTAGCTAAACGACAATTTTTAGAAAGATGCTGTTTTTGCATATGGTAGGGTACATTAAGGGCTAGCCAAAGTTTTTCAAAATCGTTAGAGCCATTAAAAAAAATAATAAAAACCGATTTTTTTATAAGGTTATTTATACAATTTTGTTAAACTTTCAGCACCATTGAGAATACAGGCTAATTAAACTCGCACTTATTCAGATTAACAGAGATTGTGTTAGCTATATTGTTGAAAAATATTGGTAGTAATAACTTGCAATTTGCATTTTACACTAAAGTCTACAATAAAAAAGTAAATGTTCATTTTTACGTTAGTATTCTTAATTTAAAGCACACAATTAAGTGTGGTTAGTATTACTCCACAACTAGTCTGGATTTTATAGAATTTGTTCAGGGCTAAACTTTCTTCTAGAAATAAGCTTAGGCCTATTATTAAAATTGTGTGATTTTGGACGATAATAGTAACCGATCAAAGTCTCAAATCATAAAGTGTACTATTTGAAGTTAAAGATTGAAATGTATTTGTTGCAGCCAAATATTTTCAGAATATTTTCTCGGAGATATTGCAGTTTTATCTCCAAGTTGTGTTTATTTTCTGCTGGGTGCAAGTTGATTCAATGAATCATTTCTTTCACTATCTAAAAGTCAAGCAAAATGTGTCAATATTCTTTTAGTTATCAAATTTTGGCCGTAAACAAAAAAATATGTATTTTTTTTTATTTCTGTACCTATAAAGGAATATTCCAAGGAATTATTTTTATCTCGGAAATGGATGATGGACTTAAACATGAACTACGCACGATATTGAACTGTGTCGCAAGTTCATACTTTGTTCAATGTCTTTTCTTCTTTCTCAATTATATTTCAAATAAATATGCGTAATAATATAAAAAATTACCGATCTAAATTCCACGTAAGCTGGGAATTAAAAGAGGAAATGCTTTTAAAAACTTGCAAGTTAAAATAATTTTATCATCTTTCACATTAAAAAAATGTTGTAAAAACAATTTTTGTACTTATAAAACCAATAACTTGTTTAGCCATCTCGTGTTGTCCATAAATGAAAATTTATTAAAGTCAAGTAGGTACCATGCATAACTTTTGTAAAACAGCAAAAACAAACAGTAGGCTATAGTTAATTTGTTTAGAGGTATGATTGTAATTTATTAAATTACAAAAAATAAGGAAAAATATATTACATTAAGACCTCGATAATCCGGCACGCTAGGGGATCCGGTCATGCCGGATTATCGAATATGCCGGATTATCGAGGTCTTCCTTTAAAATGGTTTATACATAAATAAACTATAAATACATGTACTATAAATACATATATTACTATATATAGAGTGGACACATAAATTACACATTGAAATTATGTAACAATAATTGCGTAGAGAGATTGCCGCTAAACTGATAGGCCTCAGGTAGGGACGGCTCCATTCCCTTTTGTAGTTGGCTTCCGTTAGTCAGTAAGTGGTCTTCGAACCTCTTTCACTTCCAAACCGTGCAAAGCGGTTTTAAATCAAAGAACTATTTACAAGAAATTCAATATATCTTTTTCCAAAGACTTCAATTTCTTCAAATAATCTTCATTAAGTGGAATACGTTCAACAAAATACTGTCAGCAACGAAAGTGTTAAACGGTAACTTTAACCGGGAACGTTTTTAAAGGACGACGACAGCACATTGTTTTGAATCGGTTCAATTTTTAGGAGAAATGTTGATTGAAATGTTTGTTTTGAACAAGTTTATTGAGCAGCAGATTTTTACATACTGTTTTTGACGGACGCAGAGCCAACAGACAGGGTAGACTGGGCCTAAATCACTCAATAATAATACAAAATTCCATTTTAAAATTTTTAATGAGTGCCAATTTTCAAGAAGTGGATGCAATCAGGCCTCCCGGACTATCGAGTGCCGGGATTATCAAAGTCTCACTGTATCTTCATTAATTAATGTATACAAAATAGTTAAATTTGATAGGGTAGTTTAAGTTTACATTTTTTTTATTAAAGAAAAATAATTTGCAATTGTGGTGATCAAATCTGACGCTCTTGACTTCTGGACATCCACTAAACCAACTTCATTCATACATTACAGTGTTACTGAAGGAACTGGCAGAGGTAAATTAGGGCAAGGTAATCTGGATAACAGGGCACTATGAAATCAAAGGCAATGAAGAGGCTGAAGCAAGGCCATAGTCAGGAAAACTTTTTGGGAGGGGGGAGGGTCAGGTCAGGACCGGGGATTTGAATTTAAACCCTTTTAACACATTCACTGCTAAGGACGCACATGTGAGCTTGACACTGAACAGTATGAGAAGCGGCCGACGACGCCAACCCCATATTGGTGAGTATTTTCAATAAACCATGAATAGCGTGCACACCACCTTCCTAAACGACCTTAAAGCCTGTCTAGTTCCTCCAAAATCAATCAAAACGTAAAACACCATAAAAGCTTTAAAATCCACAAGATATGGGATTTTGGAGGGGGGGTTCTGACCCCCCCCTGGCTATGGCCTTGGGCTGAAGAACTGAGCTGGCAAAAGGAGGATCACCACTCCTTTTGATGGCCTTGAACCTGCCTGCTAAGACTAATTTTGGAGTAAGACTATGATCAGAAACTGGTTCACAAGAAATACTTTCGAGGTTTATGGAGTTAGGGAGAGAAAGATGAAGGATTGTAGACAATCATAGATCTTCCTAGTTGGACATCATGAAGTGCTGTATAGATGCCTAGACAGGAAGGATGTGTAACCACTTTGACAGAACACTGTACATTAAACAGGCATCTGGGCAAGAAGAATTTACTCAGGCAAGAGGAAATATTAGAACTCTTTGTTGCTTTCTGCCAACCATATGACATCCTTGGTGATAACAGGTACCTGTGCTATGCATCTAGGAAAGTTGGCGAAGAAAGCCCTACCTGTTCTGATGAGTTAAGCTTACAAAATGGGTAGGTTCTGGAGAAATTATTGTTTGAAAGAAGTCAACTGGTGAGGTCTATGAAACGTAATGTCCATCTATCTATATAAAAGCGAAATACCACTGACTCACTAATCACGATTTCTCAAAAACTACCAAACAGATTGAAATGAAATTTGGTATGTAGCTTCCTCTAGGGCCATAGGTGCTCACTAACAAAGGGTTTGAAATAATTCAAAATTTGGTGGGGGTTTTGGGGGGATCAAAGTTATTAAAAAACTATTTCTTCAAAACTACCCAACGGATTAGAATGGAATTTGGTATGTAGCTTCCTTTAGGGCCATAAGTGTTCACTAAAAAAGCGTTTAAAAAAATTCGAAATTTTAGGGGGGGTTTGGGGGGATCAAAGTTATTAAATCACGATTTCTTCAAAACTACCGAACGGATTGGAATGAAATTTGGTATGTAGATTGCTAAATTCCTTTAGGGCCATAGATGCTCACTAAGAAAGGGTATGAAAAATTTCGAAATTTTAGGAGTGGTTTGGGGGGATCAAAGTTACTAAAATCATAATTTCAGATCTTTTATTATTATGACAATAGTGCTTTTATTATTTAAGATCTATATATATAAAAGCCAAATACCACTCACTGACTGAACACTTAAAAAGAATACAATTACGTTAAAAAGACTGAAAATACCAACCACCACGGGCAACGCCGTACGGGTCAGCTAGTCTATACATAAAATAGACATAAGTATATTACCTAAAAGTCAAAAGGAACTTACGTTTACTTTATCCCCTTCCTATTCAAACATAATACATACTTAGAATACTTTACCTTGTCATTATCTCGAGGTGATCCATTAGAATGGTTCCGGTCGTTTCTGTCATTTCTGTCGTTCCTGTCATTCCTGTCGTTCCTGTCGTTCCTGTCATTCCTGTCGTTCCTGTCTTGACTATCCGGATGGCAAACAAGCGGCACCGGTTGAGAAGAGTCAGCCTGTCCTTGTCCTAAAACTGTACGAAGTATCGGAGTGTCCCTGTTCATCATCAGGCTAGAGAGCTTCTTTCGTCGTAACGGTGGGATATCTGAGCCCATCATGGCTGCTTCGTAACAGCTGTTGAGTACAGCTGCAGCATTAGCGTGATTAGGAGGTGGAGCGGTCATCGGTAAACCCGGCATGTGCCACATAGGTAAGGACATTCTACCGCTAGGTCTTTCCATTACATGGGATTTACCATAAGGATACGAAGACTTAGGGAAACCAGGTTGATGATGAATTCCCGTAGAGTGTGGTGGAGAAGCATCGTTATTATTTACGCTGCTGTGCGGTATCGGATTCTGTTGGGTGTCTGAATTTGGTGCTGAAGACGTCGGTATAGGGTTTGGTTCTTCTTCAGTAGGTTTTGAACTGTTCTCTTCAACCAGTCCTTTCACTTTCAAAGTTTCAGCGACTTTTAACAGCGCCGGGAGTTGATCTTGCGCGACATTTACTTCTCCACGGTACATATACTCTAAAATAGCTTTTATCTCACTATACCTGACGTCCTTTAAGACAACGACTGGATGTCGACAGGGTAAATCAGTAAACAAACATTGAAAATATGACGAACAAGCTGCTAAAACCATCCTATGGCATTTTACAGACGTTCCACCTTCGCAAGCTAACGTTACGTCAGTGAATGCTTCGTTTTGGAGTAACTGGTCGAATACAGTTAACAAGTTCGAGCGATGGTTGTTCCATCTAAGGCAATACTGTTGTAGCGCAGTCATTTTTATTGTTAATTGATCAATCTTGAAAATCAGTCTTATAAAGTTCCTTCTTCAATATACTCAATCTGCAACATACATAAACCAGATTATGTCAAACAAACATGACTATCATTCAAATATAAAAATGTCAAAAACATTCCAAATAAGTAATTGTGTAGGTAGTAACACTACATTTTGAAATTTTAAATTGATCACATATAGAATCTTTTATTTCTGTACATCATTCATTTACAATTAAATATTTTAAAATATATATATTATATTCTTTCTCAGACCTTCTAGGCGGGCCTAGAAATGCAGGTAAATAAAACAAAATATAAACATTTTATTTTATGGAATATTTTCCATATAACTTAAATATTCAAATGTTTCATTTCATATGCAAACTATTAGCTATGTCCACACTTTTGCGTTTTTCTTTTCAACTTTCTTATCAACTTTCGTTTCGTCTTTTGTTTCAACTTTTCACGCATGCCTTCAACTTTGTCCACATTTATGCGTCATTTGTATGCTTTTAATCAGGATTGTTTTGGCCAAAATGGACGACGCAGTGGTATTAGTGTAGCTTGTAGATTGTTATCAAAAGTGCGAAAACGTAAAAGAAAACCTCGATCTATGTGGATGAGTGAGTACTTGAAAAGAAGGAACTATGGTATATTGAATGATTTGGAGCAGAACGAAAATTTGTTATTTAAAAATTCTACCAGAATGAGTAGAGAAAACTTTTATACCCTTCTACATATTAATAAACCTTCTAGGATAAACTCCTAACCTTAGACAGGCAAAATCGCACAGACAATCGCAAGAAGATCAACAGTTGTCATTCTGCGTGCGTTGCAGCATGCGCGTACGAAATCTGGAGGATTTCTCTGAAAAAAGGAATGCCACACCGCATGCGTCACGTGCTTTATCGCATGCGCTTTGCAGCATGCGTCAAGAGCACGCAAAATCGACCAAGTGTGGACATAGTGATTAGACTATTATTTAAAAAATGCATTTATCTTTTTACTGTAGGCCTAGGCTACTTAGATAATATTGTGATAAGTGTTTTTATTGGCAGTTTGATGTTTTTGCACCAGAAACTTAAGGAATAATTTATTTTAGCTATAGCATAGTTTTCCAAGTTTCAAGAATAAAAAACTTTTTTAGAAAATGTAGAAGCAGATTATCTTTAAAATAAACAAAATAATAAAAGGATCCATTACTAACAAGTATATAGGCCTAGTTCTAAAAATTGCCTAAATATGTAATGCCTTACATATTGCTACACAGTTGTACACAATTTGCACCATTTACTAAAAGTGAATCAAAGTGATTGTGAAACCCTGTGAAAGGTCAGATGCACCTCTTTGCTTATGGATCCTTACATTTTTTAATATTCATACAAATTTCAACAATTAGTAATCACTTTCATTATTATTCTGGTGCTCAATTTTGAGATACTTGTTACTATTTCACAATTTTTGTTTCACTCCAGCAGTATTGGTACGCAGATTAATTCAAAGAAAGGTAAAAAAGCAATTTTAATAATTTAATTTTTCAATAAATCACACAGACATATACAGGGTGTTTAAAAAAAACCTTTCAGGATTTTGGGATATGGTTCCTCGTACAAAAAGGAAGAAAAAAGTGCATATAAATATAGGTCCGAAAACTCTTCCTTTCCCAGATATCCGCCATTTTGTTTTTTGTACAAAATAACTCAAATCTAGAGAACGATTTGACTGATTGAGTTCAAACTTGGCATGAAGTTTAACCTAACAATGAAATGTCTAAAAACAAATAAGCAATTAAATCCAATTATGCTTTTCAAAATGGCGGCTGTTTGAAAATTTCAAACCTAAATAACTCAAAAACCGTACATTTTAACGATGAATGTCAAGATACTTTTTTGTAGCCCTTTTGATTCCCTATCAGGTGGTGCAACTGTCAAAACAATCGGATGAAGGATAATAGCTAAGTTAAAGGTAATGACAGCAAATGTACATACAATCTTTGATTATGGACGTTCTTAATCAAGGATACAATATTGCTGTGTTTACTGTGTTGGTATATAGTATGCCGATTTGAACAAACCAATTATTACACATAACTTAACTATTATCCTTCATCCGATTGTTTTTACAGTTACACCATCCAATAGGGAATCAAAAGGACTACAAAAAAGGTGTCTTGACATTTTTCATTAAAATGTATGGTTTTTAAGTTATTTAGGTTTGAAATTTTCAAACAGCCGCCATTTTGAAACGCAAGATTCGATAGTATCGATTATTTTTCTTGAGATATATCATTGTTAGGTTAAGCTTCATGCCAAGTTTGAACTTAATCAGTCAAACCGTCCTCTAGATATGAATTGTTTTGCACAAAAAACAAAATGGCGGATATCTGGGAAATCCTATGTTTATATGAACTTTTTTTATTATTTTCACCTGAAGAACAAGTCCTGAGAGTTTCTCCGTTTCTTCGTGGGACACCCTGTATATATTTTAGAAGATTATGGAATTTGAAATAATGCAAGCCTAATTATTGTTTTTGAATAGCCAATGGTAACAACTCCTCATCTTAGATTATAAAGGACAAGGAAACTGGTTCACTGGTGAAGTACTAATAAGAAATGTGACACCCATAGATAAGCACAAGATGACAGTTGTGGGTATGGTGTTCTTTATCTTGTTTACTTTACCAATTTGTGTTGACATTTCTTCATGTATAGATTATTATAGCTATTGCATGCTTCATTGAACAAACTCAAAAGCAGGTATTTATAGTATTAAACAAATATTCAGGGGTTTTACTGCCCTAAGGCTTGATTAAGATATAGTTGATCTAAGTGGCTTAGTAACCTAGCACACAAATTTGTATTCAGCTCTGTATTCAAGAATTACATAACAAACATATGTATGGTTTGCCACAGTCATGCCTTAGAAATAATCAAATTTACTTATAAAGACTAAACTGATTCAATAATCAAGATATGAGTAGGCTAATATGTTTTTGTCATTTTCGTTGGAAACAGCTGTACCTTTTCAAGTTATAGCTGTTGTAATTTTACGTACTATACTTGTTGGTCCTAGTACAATAAATAATAGTATAATATTATGTTACAAGCCCGGTAAATATGGGTTTTCCGTGTGAGCACGTCTCGGCTGCGCCTCGCGCATCATTTTCATGAAATACTTTTCATTATTCTACACCGAAAAAGTAACATACTGTACTTTTAATCTTATTTTATTTTAAAAAATGTTCGTACTATTTGAAATGTATGTTTATAGTAGGGTACAATTTGTGATTTTCTTGTACACACAGATATTCCTTGAGATTAAAAAAAAATCTGGAATGTCAGGCTCATTATATTTATCACTGAAATCCATTACGGAAATTTGTATAACACAAAAGATGCACAAAACATTAGGATTACTCTTATTTTAGACTTTGGAACTAACCTCTCATAAATAATTAATGTGATATTGTTAAAATCAGCTGTTTACATAAAACTGATAATTGTGTATTGTTATTTGTAAAATCAGCTGGTGCACAGAAAATATACGATGTAGTACACCCGGCTAATTTTATGATACACCAGCTGATTTTACAAATAAATCAGTTTTATGTAAGGAGCTGATTGATTTTAACATTGGAAATATAACAAAAAAATAAACGGTACCAGGAACTAGCACATACTTTCTCACAAACATATTTAAATTATTAAACAGATTCACTGTGACTTTAGGGTGGGGTAGGAGAGGTGATTTTTTATTAAAGGCGATTTTTAACTATTGTATCGATTTCGAACAAATTTGCACCAAACTCGTTAATTAGGCCTTTATAGATGCACGAAAAAAGGTTTTGAAAAATTTTGAAAAACAACCCCCTTTATGGCCAAAAAACCCCCAAAACTCAGTTATTATTATTAGCTAAACGAGAATTTTTAGAAAGTTGCGGTTTTTTGCATATGGTAGGGTACATTAAAGGCTACAAATAAGCCAAATTTTGATCAAAATCGTTAGAGCCGGTTTTTTATAAAAAAAATAATAACAGATTTTTTGGGGGTTTTATTGCCAAAAATGGGGTTGTTTTTCAAAAAAATTCAAAACCGTTTTTGGTGCATCTATACAGGCCTACTTGACATGTCTGGTGCAAATCGAATAGTTTTCTCTCTAGCTTTGTATACATACAGTACAGACAGACATTTTGTAAAAACCACTTTTTTTGGACTCAGGGGTCCCAAAACGGATATTTCCACAAAAATCTCAACATCGATCACTATACTTTATACTATAGTATAGTGAGAAAGTAAAATCAAACAGGTTTTAATTGTTTTGTTTTTTTAGTAGCCTACGTCAGTTTTTCGGTGTAGTCAGGGGTACAGCCGTTCCGGTACAGCTTTTTATTAACTTTTTTACGTTTTGTTTTAACGTTGCAATTGTCCATCCATTCCCTGAATCACACTCATTCAACACTCGGTTCAGAATTTTACGTCCACCAATGGCCAAACGAAAAACCTCAAGATATCCCCACACTACAGTGCGTTGCAAATGTGCGAGCCAACTACAGTAAAGTCTCCTACATTGTTCCTCAGCTCGGATTCAAAATGGGACAACTTGGGAGCACCAGGCACCATTATGCCATCCCCGCGGCACGCCTATGATGTTCAGCGAGCGCTGCGAACAACTAGAAATAAGAGACCGATGATTCAGAGTCGAGGCGGCCGAAAAGTTTAAAAAACAGCGATGCTTAAACTTTTATATTATTAACTTTTTTGACATGAAACAGTTTGTACCATATTGATGAGATTATTGTAATCAAAATAAGACCAAACATGATATAATTTGGACCACATTTAGTGATTAATACTTATCGAATAACTCATTTAATTTCACAATTAATGAATTAAAAAATAAATAACCCAAATGAAAGCTTAACATAGAATACATACAAACAAAGGCTGTACACTGACAAACGCGTCACAAATACAAGGTCGAAAGGCGACCCAAAGAGAAAAATATTTAAACATAGGTACCTGAACACCGGCCGCACGGCGATTTAACAGGTTGCCCGGTACATGCTACCTCTCGCGAACTATCAAAAATGAAAAAGTGGCTGTTCATCAAAGATGACATTGTGATGTTTAGTTTTGTGACTTTTGAGTGTCGTTAGAATAATTCACTAACAAGAGTCTGTGTGGTGGTGTTCTCGTGATAAGCTTGCTTGTGTTTAATTGTTTTTGTGTAAGAAAAGTCATTCCTTGATATACATAAAATGTGTTTAGGTTTACAATCTTTTATCGATGATTTAAATTTCTGACAAGGCTATTGACTAAACAAGCGACACATTTTGCCCAAGATTTTGCTTAAAATAGTATGTGTCTCTAAAGTTTGCTATATGCTATCCTCCTATACAAGTACAAAAATAGCTACATTTACATGTGTACTTTTTTTTATAAAAGTAAGCATATTATCTGTACCCTTAAACTCACAAGAGATACGTAAAGTAGGGCTTTTAGAAGTGAACATTTCAAAACATTTCCAGACTCCCCCACCCTTCCTTCAGCGTTCCGGTACTGAACAAATTACGAGTACCGTAACTCGCACAGGAAACCCCTATTTACCGGGCTTATAACGTAATATACCATTAAGTTAGGTCCTAGTACCATAACATAAAGAAGTCAGCTGGTTAATGAATCAGCTGACTTTTTGAGCAAGTAGTGAATGGCTACATTAAAGAGTCACTTTGACTTTACGGACCTAACGCGTGCAAAAAACATCAGTTTATAATGCAGCACGATGCAAAATTGTTTACTCCTTATCATGTCCAACCCACCTCATACAGTACTTGCATTGTTTCCTGAAACACCAAGTTTTAATTTAAACTGTTTTGTTAGATTTTGAACCGACAGTTTTGGGTTGATAACGACCAATACTTCTTGTTTGGTTTTGTTATCTGTGAGAAAATTATGCCTAGATAAATATTAGTTCACTGCTTCACAACTGTTACTTATCATTAATTGTGCAAAACCACTTCTTACAATTTTCAGATTTTAATTCAGTTACTGAATTGTAGGTTATGCCTAATGCCCATATAAATTAAAACCCTTACCATCCTCTTGTATGTAGATACACGCGACATTCTTTATCATACATTTAATTGTGTGGGCTCACAGTTACGTCATCCATCCGGAAGTAGGCCTACGTAACAATGCAAAGCCACGCCTAAAACTAATGTAAACTATCAGACCAAGTTCAAAACCTTGAGGAAACCCCGTGTTTACAAGGTCAGCTATTGTGTTAAAGCCTAGACACCACTCAGACGGCAACCCCTCACCCCCACTTAAACCCTTGTTAAGTTTCCCACCCTTGATAACAGACAGCGTTGCCAAGTTTACGCCCACTCTCATCAGTTCCGTCCTGTCTGGTTCTTTTGAACAGGTTGTTCGGAAGCGAATTAATGAATCGGCGGAACTAAAGAAATTAGTATTGCTTACAACGCCGATCTTTTGTGATGTGATACGGAAGATTAAGTTGTGATTTAAAAGGTGTAAATACATAATAAACGTGGCCTACCTACGAATATAAGAAAGCTGCCGAAATAAACTTCATAATATTATAAAATACACTGTTGTTATAGGTACTGAAATCAATAACACCAATCACTTTCAGTAACATTTTTTCATTGGTGGCGTATTCGAAATTTGGTCTTGAAATAGACATGTTATTATTTCAATGTCTCCAGCCTAATATAAATATCTTATATTTTCTACATTCATTAAAAAATTACTTTTAAATATATTAACAACGGTGTTTCCATTACGCCTATTGGAAATAATGCCATTGCATTTGGGCCTAGTAATTGCAACTTTGACATCAGTGCCGACATTTTACATTATTGCCAGGTTAGGTTAGAACTGGTTAGGTAAACAATTGAAACACATAGCCTATTCTACCTTTTTTACATTATTATACAATACCCTGTTGTTATAGGTTTTAGTTACTGAAATCAGTAATATCAATCACTGTCATTAACACTTTTCAGAGGTGGCGTATTCAAAATTTGTTCTTGAAATAGATATGTTGTTATTTCAATGTCTATTAACAACGGTGTTTCCATTATGTCTATTGGAAATAATGCCATTGCATTTGGGCCTAGTAATTGCAACTTTGACATTAGTGCCGACATTTTACATTATCGCCAGGTTAGGTTAGAACTAATCGTAAACAATTAATTGAAACACATAGCCTATTCAAGACCATCTACAATTATTGGCCTATTCTACCTTTTACCAATGTTAGGTATTCCTTGCCAAACATAAAATAATATTTAACGAAAACATACATTATTCGCAAAAATGTATCAGGAGTAGCCCTACGACTTTTAAAATGTGTATATCATTATGAGATTAATCCAATGTGCAGAGTTGGAATAGAAACATAAATTAAAGCACAGGAAACTGTCACAGGAAGTTGACAGCGAATTTATTCAATATGGCAGAGTTGAATTAGGAACTTAAATTAAAACGCAGGAAGTTGACAGCGAATTGGATGCAGATTTTGATTTACGGTAACTAAATAATCTATTATTACATTTTAGTTTGAATGTAATTTTTGATAACTATTCCTAACCTCTAATCTCAATATTTCTCATTCCTACAATATGATGACGCGAAATGTAGGTACGCCTATTATTCTCCCTTTTATAGGAAGTATTCGTGATGTATTGCTAATGGAGGGTGCTAAAGTCATCACGCTTACCATGAATGAAAGCGTACGATAATGATGCATGACAGACCTACGGACAAACGAATATTGCAATGAGGGGGTAGTTATACGGAAGTGAGGGGGAAGGTTGACTATTGATCCACCCTGCGCCCTTACTGAAACCCACAAACTTATTTACCTGTCTTTTGTTGGGTATTGTTTATACCTGCTCTAGCCGAAACAATAAAGGGGCATATTATGGCCTATATTTAAATAAATACTCATTGTTTCTTGTGGTGTTCTTGTATTCCCTCTATCTATACATTCTAGGTTAGTAATGAGTTTTGTAAATAGTCCTTTTTTATTGGAGACCGTTAAAACAATACAAGACATTTTTGTTATTGGTCCGCAATAGTTTACACTTCATACGAAACGAATGGTAGCTAACGTGAAAACTAAATCCTTCTTCATTATGTCGATTATGGTCAACCTTTTAAGAAGCCGAACCTACTACCTTAAAAAGTCAACACTCTAAATCAAATATGACATTGTAAGAATAACTAGACGCTGGCCTAATCAAACCTAAAGGATAATTCCTTCGTGGAGTTTTAATATTTTTGTAAGATTTAAAAGTGTATCTGTATTACAATTTTGTAATTACGTTAATCTAAGTTTATTGAGAAAATTATCTTGATCTTTAATTTTTTGCAGATTTTTGTATTTCACTAATAGGCCTACTTATTCTCAAAATTGCGCATAACGTTATTCCGTGCATAAAAGAAAGACGAAGTTAACTGTTGTATGGCCTTCAATTACTTATTATTGTTGAAGTATTTAAATGTAAGGAAAGAAAACATACTTAGAATTTTTAACAAGATAGCTATAATTTTATGAACGTGGACATAAACTGTGTTTAGTTACGAGTATTTCGAATAGTTACTGTTTCATATTATGAAAAATCAAGAGGTACAGGTGTTGACCAACAGAGTTCATACGTGTCGCTAAATTTGTTGAATAATTAATTGTAGCTCAGCTTATAAGGACGACTTCCCAAGATGTAAAATGTTGTCGAGTTCACTCAACCGTTTCTGGACACGATATTTTAATAATAATTGTATACGCCATGAATGGTTTGGTGTAGAAGTTAATTTAATGATGCTACTTTTTAGTAAAGGTTAAAGCTTTGGCTGTGCTGAAACAAAATTTACTAATGGACTGTAAGAGTAGCTAAAGTGAATGAATAAATTCACACATCACCAGCAACTAATTACACGGGTTAAAACCCGTCTGTATTAATAAGCCTGAGATCAAAATTGACAACAATATTTAAATTGAAGAATAGGGGTTATATTCCAATTATTTTGAAAAGTAAATTATTTTCAAATCGTTGAGTTATTTCGAATGATGAGCTGAAAAACAAATATATAGAACTAGAGGGCTCCGCCCCTACTCGCTTCAATCTCCCGTGGCGAAGCAAATGCAAACAGATTATTAATACAGAATGACGATTGAATAGAACAGAATTTGTATATAGAAGAGAGGTAATTTTCAAGTTATAACATAATATGTCGCAAATGTGATATGGTAAAGCAGTATTTCAAACTGGTCAAACAGGCCTAGTAAAAAATATAGGTAGCATAATTAATTTTAATAGTGACAGGTGTTTGAATTACGATATAGTAAGCCTTTTTCGTTGTTTATGTTAGCTATTACACAACCTAAAAAACTGTTGGTTGTGAAGAATAATTAGGCCTACCTGATTCTAAATTTGCCAATTTGGTTGCTATGATAGTAAATCTAAACGCTTTCAAGAAACGATTGTTGGTTCAGTACAGGTCTAACCTAAATCGTGTCAAGCTTATGATCCAAATCAGCTGTTTTATTTATAACTAGAGTGCTCCGACCCCTGCTCGCTTCGCTCGCCAACCCCCGCTGTGACTCGCGTCGAAGCAAATGCAAACAGGTTATTTTATATAAATAGGCCCTACTATTAAATTCTAATATGTCTTATTTATTTTAATTAGAATGTATCGTGGTTTCTTATTTTTAAATTCCTTAATTTATTAAGGGTTTACTCTCTAGTTTTAAGGAAAGTATAACGATCAATATTTTTACTACATTTTCACCCCTTAGCAGCACGCCACAAAATGTTAATCTATGATTTTTTTTATGCACCTATGTTGTAAGAAATAAATGTACAAGTTTTCACCTCACTAACTTTAAGGAAAATATAACAATTAATTTGTATTGTTTTAGGGGTTGTTATCACGTTTTCACCCCTTAGTAACACGCGACAAAATGCAAATGTAGTTTACTTTTTTGCAAATGTAGTTTACTTTTTCTATGTATCTTGTAAGAAATAAATGTACAAAATTTCAGCTCTATAGCTTTAAGGAAAGCAATTAATATTTATTGTTTTAGGGGTTTTAACCTTTAAATCAAAATTAATTCTAGCCTGTGTTACTCAAGGATAGTGTAGATTTTTAGTAAAACTATTTTTCAATCGGTTCAGTAGTTCCAGAGATTACCCAGTACATACAAACAAATTTTACCTCTTTATAATATTATTAATAATAACCCCAAAGCCAAGATGGCAAATAATGTTATATGTTCAAATCAAATTATTTCGTAAATTTTATAACAGCAGTTATAATAAAGGTTAAAAGAACCAGCAAGGCTTAGGTATACAGTTTAATAAAAACCTAACCTAAAAGTTAGTAATTTAAATAATTGCTTCAAAGTTTGAAATCAGCTGTTTTATCTGTTATTTTATTCAATTGGTTGCTATGGTAATAAATGTAAATACAGGTGATGATTCATCATCTAGGCCTAACCTAAAATTTTTTCGACTAAATTTACAACAATATTTAAATAAAAAAATGTTTTTATCGAAAAGAATTATAGCCTATGTTACTCAGGGATAGTGTAGCTTTTTATTAGTAAAACTAACTTATTTTTTCAATCAGTTCAGTAGTTACCCTCTACATACAAACAAACAAATTTGACCTCTTTATAATTATATTATTATACATGCAGATACGTAACAACAAATGTTTCAATAATTAAATACAGTTTTTGAGTTTATTTTTTGTGTGTGCTTGTTTTTATTTGTTAACCTAACCTGAAAAATCTGTTGGTTGTGAAAAATAATCAAGTTGGTTGTTTTGCTAATGAATGTAAATGCATTCAACAAACGGGTGTTGGTTCAGAATAGGCTGCACCTAGAATTGAGTTGTTAAGCTTTTGATTCAAATCAACTGTTTTACTTTCTCACTATACTATAGTATAGAGAAAGTATAGTGATCGTAAAAAAAAATCGATGTTGAGATTTTTGTGGATATATCCGTTTTGGGACCCACTGAGTCCAAAAAAGTTGTTTTTACAAAATGTATGTCTGTATGTATGTATGTATGTATGTATACAAAGATAGAGCGAAAACTATTCGATCGATTTCAAACAAATTTGCACCAGACATGTCAAGTAGGCCTGTATAGATGCACGAAAAACGGTTTTGAAATTTTTTTTTAAAACAACCCCATTTTTCGCAAAAAACCCCCCCAAAAAACAGTAATTTTTTTACAAAAAAACCGCTCTAACGATTTTGATAAAATTTGGCTTATTTGTAGCCTTTAATGTACCCTATCATATGCAAAAAAAACCGCATCTTTCTAAATATTATCGTTTAGCTAATAACAATAATAATAATTGGTTTTTGGGGTTTTTTTGGCGAAATGGAGAAAACTATTTGATCGATTTCAAACAAATTTGCACCAGACATGTCAAGTTAGGCCTGTATAGACGCACGAAAAAAGGTTTTAAAAAATTTAAAAAAAAACCCTTTTCGCAAAAAAAACCCAAAAAACAGTTATTATTTAACTATTCGATCGATTTCAAACATATTTGCACCAGACATGTCAAGTTAGGCCTGTATAGATGCACGAAAAAAGGTTTTAAAAAATTAAAAAAAAAACATTTTTCGCAAAAAAACCCTCCAAAAAACAGTTATTATTTAACTATTCGATCGATTTCAAACATATTTGCACCAGACATGTCAAGTAGGCCTGTATAGATGCACGATAAACGGTTTTGACAAGTTTTAAAAAACAAACCCTTTTTCGCAAAAAAAACCCAAAAAACAGTTATTATTTTTTTACAAAAAAAACCGCTCTAACGATTTTGATAAAATTTGGCTTATTTGTAGCCTTTAATGTACCCTACCATATGAAAAAACCGCATCTTTCTAAAAATGTTCGTTTAGCTAATAATAATAACTGATTTTTGGGGGTTTTTTGGCCATGAAGAGGGTTGTTTTTCAAAATTTTTAAACCCTTTTTTCGTGAATCTATACAGGCCTAAGTGCAAATTTGTTCGAAATCGATCGAATAGTTTTCTCTCTAGATAATAATAATAATATTTATTAGTTAATATTTATTACTTTAATAAAAAATCACCTCTCCTACCCCACCCTACAAGTCACAGTAAAACTGTTTAATAATTTAAATATGTTTGTGAGAAAGTATGTGCTAGTTCTTGGTACCGTTTTAGTGCTGGGAGTAAACCCCATATTTTGACCATTTTCAACCCTTGAAATTAATATTTTGCCTTCCTTAGTGCCTTATGAATGTTAATTACATTTACAAATAAAAATAGTAAGTAGCAAATGAGATTCAAAACAAATAGGCTACATCAATTATTAAAAATGGAAAATGAGTCTTTGATTAACACGTACAGGTGCAATATTAGAGAATAATTTTGTTATTAAGCTTAAACACATATATATTGTTACAATTAAAGTTTAGGAAGCCGAGTGTGTTTTGCACCTTTTAATAAGTTTAGAGACATAAGTTGTGAGAAATTTTATTTACCTTGCTTAACATAACAGTTAGCTCGCAGTTGCAGAAGGCCTATAAATACAAATATGCATTTCCTTTAGGGGGGGAAATACAAGGGTGGGGGATGGTTGCTAACTGGCCAGACTGGGACTAGGGGTGAACGTCCCGCCAACTCCTTCATAGGGGTTGTAATATTTTATAAAAGTTTTATTCCCTGTATGTTTCAAATTAATGGCTTATAAACGGAAGGTCAATCTGGTGCAATCTCATACCGTTTGAAATGTTCAGAATTGAGTTAGGCTATTTGAAAAATGTAGGCCTAGATAAATACAATTTGTAAATTTGTTTCTACGTCAAGTGAAACCTTGTTTGAACAGCTGATTTTTATTAGAGAGCAAACTTAAGGCTCTTCTTTACCTTGAAGAAAACTCCCGAGTGTACAGTATGATTTCAATGCAAAAGGCCTGACTCAAGCCGCAAAATCGTTGAAACATGCATTCGTAATACTGTGTTTCGGATTCTATTTATAAATTAATAATCTGGGAAACTTCTTTAAGTTATAAAGAAGGTTTTATATTTTTTACGTGTTACCTTAAAATATGGAAATTATTGCTTAAAACTCCCAAAAAATGCGTTAAAAATAATCGTTTTTTACTCATTTAAACGGTTGATTAAAAGGAGTTGACGACGATTTCTTTCAATTATGAGGTATAAGACAAAAGCACAAAGCCTTTAAGAACAATTTAAGATGTTTCACAACTTTTTAGGTTGAAAAACGGCGTCCGAAACACGGTAATACGAAGTGCATATTTTTGCTGTTTTACGCAAGGTATAGAAGACCCTTAAACATTTCAAATAGCCTACATCTATCAACGAATTAGTAATTTTGAGGTTAATGTATCAAGTTTTAAATTTGAACTTTATTTTGGTAGGGGAAAATCCATTTTCCAATTATTATGAACGTTCTACACAAAATATCTAATTTGTTCTCATGAAATAATTTTAAACATATTTTAATTTCTGTATAGCATAATTAGTAAAAAACAAAACAAAATAAACGGTAAAATATATTACAAGCACATGTTTTAAATGTAGGCCTAGTCCGACAGTAATAAACTTACGTCAATAATACGGATTTTAATGTATTTCCATTCAAAATATACCTGAATGATTTTTACTTTTTTTAAAGTATTTATTTGAATAATTAAATTTGTATCATACTGCATTATAAACTGATGTTTTTAATGCATGCGTTACGTCCACGAAGTGACTTTTTATTGTAGTAATTCACTACTTGCTCTAAATGTCAGTTGATTCAATAATCAACTGACTTCTTTTTGGTACTAGGGCCTAAAAGTATTTTTCATTATACAGCACCGAAAACAGCTGTTTTCTATACCTGGTCATAGTCACGTAAGTCCTTATTTTGCGTGCACTACACCGTGTACTACATTGTAAATTTACCGTGCACCAGCTGATTTTACAAATTTTGTCAATGGAAATATAACAGAAAAATCAAACAAGTTTAATTTTTTTTTTTTAAATAAAAAGATGTGTTTATTAAAAGTATGTTACTTTTTCTGTGTAGTATAATGAAACATACCGTATGTAACTCGCTCGGTACGTTTTTCCGTGCTCGCACGGAAAACTTCTATTTACCGGACTTATAACGTAATATGCTATTATTGTACTAGGACCAAAAAGTATATTGTACATGAACAATGCATTGCGGTACTTTAAAATGACAACAGCTGTAACTTCAAAAGGTTCAGCTGTTTTCCAACTGATAGTAGCACTGTCGCGCACATCGCGTTTGAAATCTATAGAAAGAATAATAATGTAATTTAAATAATTAAGTGTTCGTGTGATTCTAGCGCGGTATGACAAAACGTATAGATCATAACTTGTACATAAAGTGCTAAAAACATCCCCTTTAGATACTAGTGATGAAATATAGCCTACTATTACCCACACACTGCATAAAAATGCTGTAAAGAATTTCGTCTCAATGTTTAAATTTCAAGAAGACAAGTGCGACAAGAATATTTGAAAATAGACTAAACTTTTATCATCTTAAGTGTTCTACACGTTTGTCCACGAACTTCTATTCGATTAATCTGTCTTCTAGACCGACAACAATAGGTGCCATCTTGAATTGCAGTACATCGAAAGCGGTCTTTCTTCCAACAAACCCCCGCCTCTAGGGTTACAAACGTATTTTCAATTTTTGTAGTTTACACCTCACCCTCCGAGTCCGGCTTGGGAAAACGGGTTGCATTGTGCAAAATATAAAGCCCAGCTCGAGTCGTAGCTTTATGCAAATTAGTTTTGCAGAAATACGTTTAGTTTTGGAACGGCCCGCTTCGGAAAAACAGGTTCTCCTAGACCGGACTCGGAGGGTTGTTTCTAAGGGCGGGGGGACCGGTCTTGCATTCATAGCAGTTTTTTTATACACCCTTTGTGTGGATTTTATTGTCCCGCTTGTTAGTAAGGGTTGGGTCTGGCCATTTTTTACTCGGATAATTTACCTGAAAATGACATTTTTACAGGTGGATTCTTTTTTCCAGAGGGTTTGTTTGTTTAGCCATGCCCGGGGGAGCGTTCGAAATCCTACTGGAGAGAAAGAGTTAAATTTTCAATATTTTGTAGCCTACGAGACAGTATGAAATAGGCCTATATATAAAAAATAACGAATACCTTCTTTGCAACTCGTAATGCATTTTGTGTAAATATTTAAGTTTATTTCTAGTCCGCCTAGTGTCAATTTGTTATGTTTTTAAGATGGACTTGAACATATGTTTAGAAACACGCAATTTAAACAAGTATATCAAACTATTTGGGAAAAACAAGTTCGACAATACCATTTATATAAAAACGGATTCAATTATAAAATTACTTACTCAAAACCATAAATATGTAGGCCTATACAATCTATACTAATATTATAAAGAGGTAAAATTTGTTTGTTTGTATGCAGGGGATAATCTCTGGAACTACTGAACCAATTGAAAAAATAGTTTTACTACTAAAAAGCTACACTATCCATCCCTAAGTAACATAGGCTATAATTCATTGTGATAAAAACTTTTTTTATTTCAATATTTGTAAACTTAGCCGGGAAAAAAAAATCTTAGGTTAGGCTTAGACCGATAACCCAACACATGTATTTACATTTATTTCCATAGCAACCAATTGAATCAAATAACAGATAAAACAGCTGCTTGCTAAAATATTTCCATTAACAGCTGATTTCAAAATTTTGAAGCAATTATTTGTATTTCTAACTTTTAGGTTAGATTTTTATTGTAGACCTGAGCCTTGCCGGTTCTTTTAACCTTTATTATAACTGCTGTTATGAAATATACGAAATAATTTGCTTTGAACATTTAACATTATTTACCATCTTAGCTTTGGGGTTATTATTTATTATATACCTTTATTGTAAAGAAAACATAACATGATTATGTGTATAGAAGGTTCCAACGGGGTTGGCGTGCGGAGCACGCAGGGGTTTCCCCTAGTGATTCATAATTTCGAAAACAGTTTTAATTTGAATTAATATAAACACTCAGCTGTAAAACTATAGTTCAACCAAAGGATTTCTGTTTCGCCAAATTTATTTTTTATTTGTTAAATTATTCTCTTTTGTAATTCGAGAAAAAATATTTAAACGTTTTGCTAGATTACCTTATTTTAGTGCAATTTATTTTTGTGTAAAGGGGTAGCTACCCCATTTAGATCTTTTTGTTTGTAGTGAGGTATTCTCTAAAAAAATCCTGAAAATTTCAGTAAAATTAGTTAAGTAATTTTTGAAAAATATAGAAAAAGTAAGTGGATTACAATTTAATCAAATTAGATAATCAAACTGCAAATAGTTTTGTATATCCATTAAAAATAATATTTCACAATTTTAGCTTTATAGCTTGTAGGAAGTTAGTTTAGTTTATATTTATTGTATAGGGGTAGCACCCCATTTCAACACCTTCCAATTGTGAATCTAAACCATCCAGGGACCCACTCAAACGCGCACACACAAAATTTCATCAAAATTGCTCCTGCGGTTTAGGAGGAGTTCAGTGACATACACAAGTACAGAAGAATTATATTATATACATATATATATATAAAGATGATCAGGTACAAGTAAAAGTAGGTTATTAAAATAAGTTTGAAATATACAGGGTGATTCAGTAAAGCGTAGCGGGCTATGCAGATTCAGATTCTACATGCAAAAATAAGTCGAAAATGTAAAATAACATTTTTTCGATTT
Organism: Philaenus spumarius; assembly: GCA_018207615.1. NCBI lineage: Eukaryota > Metazoa > Arthropoda > Insecta > Hemiptera > Aphrophoridae > Philaenus > Philaenus spumarius. Next base: position 132,438 of record JAGFPH010001287.1, read on the forward strand.
CGACTTAGTTTAGTCGTAATCCGCCATTTTGTTTTTTTTTTACAAAAACTCACTGTAACTCTGGAAATAGGTAAGATATCGACTTCAATTTTGGAATAAGCATTTTATATGTTACGATTAACAAGTGTACCAAACACAAAGAATTAATTTTCAAAATGGCGGCCGTTACAAATTTTTAACGTGGAATATCTTGAAAACCGTCAACTTTACAAAAAATGTACAAGAAACAAAATATTTTCCTTTTTTAACGACAGACAAAATGCTTTTTTTGTAGTTTCAGTAGGTCAAAGGATAACCGAGTTATCGACAAAAAACATAATTTCTTGGTAATTGTCTACAAGCGAATTACGGCCACAATTTTTTTAAATTGACCAATTTGTGTAGTTATTTTTCTAGCGAGCTATCAGATTCTACATGCAAAAATAAGTCGAAAATGTAGTATAACACTTTTTCGATTTCGGCTTAGTTTAGCTAAAGTCGCGATCATGCTCCATTTTTAAACCAGCCGGTATAACAACACGAAATCTCAGTTATTCGGCCTAGATTTTTTATACTAGTATAACAAGGTAAGCTAAATATATCGATAGATCACAGTTTCGATTAAATATTCGACGAAATCAAATGTGGCAGTGTTGTAAAGTCAGCTGTCACTTTTATAGTCATAGTTGTTGCTAATTTATTTGTTGTCAAACTAGCAACAAAGGTTTATTTGGGATGAGAAATTGTTTTTATTGATATTGTGTGTTATTTGTAAAGTTATTTAAAATTTTAAATATTGTTTATTTATAAAATGAGTGAACTAAGCAATTCCAGTGATAGGCCTATTAAATATTATTTAGATGCCGATTTAATTAGTGAAATTGGTAGTGACGTTGGCCTAGTAGTGTACGGTACATTTAACACTTTAAACTGACTCTAATAACGAAAAAAATATTTGGGAAATAAATGCTATATAAAGTACGAGAGAGATAAATTCGAAATCATAGAGGTTAACTTTAAGTCGTTTTTTTTACGTATGTACTAAATAAAAGAATCAAATCACTTTACACATACCAAAAAAGATAAACAACAAGTTGAAAAAACAAAATTAATTAAAGAAATCACGAAAACATACGTGAAATTGTAAAACAATTTTACATGACTAAACAAAATTTGTTCGTTTCCATTCACAGTATTTCGTTTTAACTATTCAAATATGTAGGAACGTTATAGTTTAGAAACAAGAAAAATGTAGGTAGCCTTACTACTGTAAACATTTGATCACAAAAATGAGTAGGTTTTTATTGGTTTAATGGGTAGTTAACCCTCCAGTGCTGAGTATATTACTTCTAAATGCTTAACGTTTTTTAGGTGTTTGACACCATGTATATTTTAACTAATCAGTATATTAAGCACTTTGAGTTAAGCTGACCATATAAATCTTTGCCGTTTGGGGAAAGGGGTAAAGCCACATTTTGGGCCATATACATGTTTTAGTTTTCTGGCTAAAAAGAAATCGCTCTTTCCAATGTTGCTAACGGTCTCTAGTTTAACGACCGAGGCAAAGCGGAGGATCAAAAAGCCACTTTGGCCCGTGTGGTGAAATTTTTTGAAGTGATACATATTGGCTATTGGCTAGTGGCTATTGGCCCGTTGGGCACTTTCGATTGACTATGTTTCTGAAATTTCGCGTCACGCAAACTTTTTGCGTAGACACAAGTCAGAGCGTGAAGAGGGAATAGGCGATATATAGTATATATAGACAAGTAAGCGCGTGGAGAGAGAATAGACGATACGTAGTCTATAATAATACGTTATTATAATTATTATAATATTAATATATTATAATAAGTATGCGAAAAGTAGTGACCATTATAATGTAAGCATTACTTATTTAGTTACTAATGATTTTGAGTGAGGTATTAGTGTATGTATTCTACATAGAATTCTAAGAATAATTCAATAATATGTAAGGGATAATTATAATAATTATTATAATTATTGCATTTGTGCATTTTAAGTTTTGTAAAGAAGATTGCTTTTTGTCTAACTGAAGTAAGTTTAGGCAAAATTTTACATTTTGTACATTTTGACAAAGTAATATTTTATTTTGTTTTAGTTTACTATAACTTATTATTACTCACTTAAATATAAAATTTAGCTTCATATTACAACAATGGAGGTCATACGCGTTAAAGGACTATCTATTCCTCTCAGAGTTGTTTCTTCTAGGCCAGATGGCCAATGCTTATTCTACTCTTTTGCTTTAATTGTACATGACACGATTCACTGGGGTTTGAGGTGAGGACCAGAGTTGTTAGTCATGTTTCAAACAATTGGCGCAGATTCAAACTTTAAAAGTAACAGGAGATATTTATTAAACAAAAAAAAAAAAGAATATATCGCGGGTATGAGCAAACCGGTAACTTTTGGAACCTCCTGTGAAATTCAAGCAGCATCCGAAATATGTTTTATGAATTTCAGGTGTACAGAGATGTTTATTTGTTGTGGGAGAGTTTTTGCGAACCGATTGAGGGAGTAGGGAGGCTAATGTTTACTGGGGAACTGACGAGAGGCCACTTTGATGTTCTCATTCCTTTCACACCTTCTTTACCTGACAACTCAATGGATATTAGTGTGGAGGAAATACAGTCAGCTTCCCAATCCCAGGTTTCAGACGATGGTCTCCAAATTTCTCAACTTCCAACCCTATCAGAACAGTGTACATCATCATCTGATGCAGTTCGGTCGTATCCAGAACAAATACTAAAAAATGAGGGGAAAAAGACGAAAGCGTTTTCTAATACAAATCGCATAAAAGCACATAGGCAAGCGGTAAAAAAACTACTGTCTCAAAATACACACAGAATCCGCTAAAATACTTTAAGATGTAACATTTGCTGTAGGTAACCATATTATTGCAATAGCGAACATTGTCCTGTCAGTTAGTAGTATATATAGACAAGTAAGCGGGTGGAGGGGGAATAGACGATACATAATATATTATAATACGTTATTATAATATTATAATAATTATCCCTTACATATTGAATTATTCTTAGAATTCTATGTAGAGTGCATACAATAATACCTAACTCAAAATCATTAGTCACTAAATACATACTGCTTACATTATAATGATCACTATTTTTCGCATACTTATTATAATTATAATATTATTACATAATAATATTATAACTATAATAATTTTACTATATTATATTATTATAATTATGCAATTTCAAAGTATGATATAATATTTTTTGACAATATATTGACTTGTGTAATTTGTTGACCTTTATTCTCCTCTAATATTAATACTGATAAAAATATAAATCGGTGATAGAAGTTATCACTTCCAATGTGGCCTTAAGCACACCCAATGTTTTTTTAAAAATATATTTGGTGAAACACCTGCGAGCTCCGCACGCCAATCCCGTTGGAACCTTCTATACACATGTTATGTTATGTTTATAATAAAGGTGTAGGACTAATAATAACCCCACAATCTAAGATGGTAAATAATGGTAAATATTACAATCAAATTATTTCGTATATTTTATAACAGATAATAGCCTAAAGGTTAAAAGAACCAGCAAGGCTCAGGTCTACACTTTAATAAAAACCTAACCTAAAAGTTAGAAGTACAAATAATTGTTTCAAAGTTTGAAATCAGGTGAAATATTAGAGCAAACAGCTGTTTTATCTTTTATTTTATTCAGTTGGTTGCTATGGTAATGAATGTAAATACATTCAAGAAATATGTGTTTGTTCATCAGTCTAGGCCTAACTTAAGACTTTTTTCCGGCTTAATTTACAAATATTGAAATAAAAATTACTTTTTTATCAAAATGAGTTAGACCCTATGTTAATCAGGGATAGTGAAGCTTTTTATTAGTAGTAGGCCTAAACCTATTTTTTCAATCGGTTCAGTAGTTCCAGAGATTACCCCTTACATACAAACAAACAAATTTTACCTCTTTTAGAATACCATAGAACCTCTTTTTACCTCTTTTTTTCTTTTTATTAGTATAGAATACTATAATATTTTTACATATTTGTTTTCGCCATTCCAAATATTGATTTTATTACAATAATATTACGACTTACCGTCACAATAGTCTAATTTTTCTTTTTATTTCTACGGCCGTTTCGGTTATTCAACCATCCTCAGGATTGCTGGGTAATTCCCGTTGTCAATATTTAAAATACATAAAAAGATATAAACATACATAAAACACAACACTCAACACATAACTTTTATTGTGCATCTTAAAAAGAAAGAGAAAAATTAGACTATTGTGACGGTAAGTCGTAATATTATTGTATAATATTTTATTAACTACTAGCTGACCCGCCAATGCTTTGCTATTGCTTAATTTGAAACTTTGAAAGCCTGTAATTCGTATCCCTGAGGGCCGATGTAAATTATAATGGGATTCTGCTCATTGCTTGATTTACCTAACCTAAAATTATATTCATTTTTTGATCCAAATCAGTTGTTGATCAAAATCAGCTGTTGATCAAAATCAGCTGTTTTAAGTTTTTCATACGAACAGCTGTTTTTTGTGCCCCTGATAAAATCAAAAGAAATATTTCTTCTTCTTCCTTAATATTGACCTTCCATAAGATTAACATTGAAACTTTGAGGGCCACTGGGGCGTAGCCCTTATGTCCTAGGACTTCGGTAAATGGCCTAAAACCTTCCCAGGGTTAACCTGTGTTACTATGCAAAATTTCAAAGCAATCGGATGGACGGTTTAGTAACGCATAACGGACAAACAAACGGACATACATTGAATTTTATATATATAGACTATACAATAATTAAAACTATATATATAACTAATACTAAATAATTCTATAATAAGAATGAATTGGTTTATTCCAATTTATCACATCCAACTGAATCTAGGAAAATGCTGTGACGTTTTAACCCTTGTAAAAGTACTGTTAATTCATGATCTTATTTATTTTATCAAGACATTATTTAATGATATTTATCATCTTAGCGTAAGTTATTTTTAGTCCTAAACCTTATTAAATAGGGATTATAAAGTGTGAAGGATGCTTGGTATGCAATTGAATTACCGACATTTCAGTCTTTTAGGGAATTGTTAACCTTTCCGATCCTATTTGACGTTGCATGTAGTCCTATAAGGTAAAAATTGATCCCATTTGTTGGAACGGATTCGCGCGAATTTATAACTGTTTAGCAAATTAATTACCAGTTTGGTGGAGTGGTATATACTTGATAATCTATTTATCCATACATATAAATACAATTGAAGTGACTGTCATATGGTTATTCACACATTACCAAGACCTAAACACACATTTATTGTCTGTAAATTTGTCTGTCTGTCTTTCTATCTGACTATGTTTGTTTGGCCGGGCTAATCTCCTGAATGGCTGAACCGATTTTAACGAAACTTTCATTAACACGTGGAGAATATTTCAGGCTACTTTTTATTCCGAAAATAATTAAAATCCTGTAAAAAAATTGAAAAAATTAAAAAATCATGGAAAAAATTTGGGATTTTGTGGACAAAAATGTTGGGGATAATGCGTGTCTATTTCGATCTATGTCTTACGTTATGTACACACCACCCAACTTAGATCCAAGTGCCTCTGTCCTAATAAATAATTTTCTTACAAATTTCTATAAAAAAATTGAAAAAATGTAAAATTTATGAACAAAATTAGGTATTTTATATTGGCATCACCATGTGTCACCGCGGAGGTTGGCGAGCGAAGCGAGCAGGGGCAGAGGCCCCTAGTTTTAAATAATTCTAATAGAGAGCAGCCAAAACATCGACCGGACGAAAACTATCTAAATACAATCGATCCGCGAAGATACGTAATGTCGATTTTGACCAACATCCGTAATGAATACGTAAATAATACAGTTAACTAAAAATTAGTTTACATATCTTTAAAAATTACATAAAATAATGGCTGGTAAATAATTGTATAGATTATAAATATAGGGTCAAATTGGCTGGAGGGGATGATTCGAAAGAGTCGTGATTGTATTTTGAGTTTCAATGTTCTTCTTTTAATAAATTTAGTTATAAATTTGAGGCCAGAATTTTCTTGTAAATAATTTTGTTTCCTTGCATATTGCAGTAATGGTATTGCATTATATAAAATACTAGCAGGTAGTCCTACCCGTGGCTTCGCACAGTCCAAAGTTTCGCCGCATAGTAATAATAAATGTTTATTGTTTTAGGAGTTGGCTCTTTTCTGTTATATCCCCGCATTTACAAACTATTTTCTATAGAATGAGGATTAATCGGGATAGAACTACAAATGTGAAATATAATATTTACTCACCATTTAAACGTATAATTATTGGGAAAAAATAATAAACAATTTTTAATCATGCGCAACTTTATTATTCGACTCTAGGCTAACCTATGGCAACAGAAATGCAAAAATAATAGGCTAATAAAAAAAATACCTAAAAGGTTCTAACCTAACCTATTTAGTCACTGTATGTTTACCTGTATTCAAAATTTAACAGTAAAATGTAAAACAACTTCGTTGTCTGCAAAAATATTAGGTTAGAGTCGAATAGTAAAGTTACGCGTTTGCGATAGTTTGTAAATGCGGGGATAGGCCTATAACAGAAAAGACCCTAGGGGTTGTTATAACAACCCCTTAGCAGCACGCTATAAAATGAAACTATGATTTGCATAGTATATATATGTATTGTAAGAAATAAATGTACCAATTTCCAGCTTTCTAGTCTAATGGGAAGTGTAATAATTAATTTGTCAATTGTTTTAGGGGTTGTTACATTTTCACCCCTTAGCAGAACACTAAAACTACAAATGTGGCTTACTTTTTATATATATCTTGTAAGAAATAAATGTACAAATTTCCAGCTCTGTAGTCTTAATGGAAGTATAATAATAAATATTTATTGTTTTAGGGGTCGTTTCAACCCTTAAATCTAAATTAATTCTAGCCTATGTCTAGTTATAGGTCAAGATCTATATGTGCTCTAAATTTCATTCAAATCCATCCAGTAGTTTTTACGTGACACACACACACAGACACCATTAGTGTTTGATATAATAGTATAGATATTTTTAAACTAGAATCGGAAACTCAAAAACACATGAAGTTATTACATACAAGTTGGACGTAAATATTACATTTTCTACATTTTTTTAATGCAGTTTATTTGGAGAGTTATTTTTGTAGGTACTAGCCAATATATTGGTTGTAAAATATATAGATAGATCAAAACAAACAGTACGCAGTCGGAAAATGTTGTTTAAAATTGTAAATTTTACAAATTTGGATAGTTGCAGTATTCTTACGGTGGTTTATTATTTGTAAATTAAAAATATATGAAAGTGCAACGAGACTATAGACAAAAATCGTAGCGAAATTAGTAAACAATGTATTGTTTTAAGTGCATAGCTTGTTAATATTATTCATAAACCATTATCGAAATTGTAATTGACAATTCAAATATAATTTAAGAAATGCGGATAGTTAAAAAAATTTCTGGCGTAAATAAAACACCATTTCGCGATGTATAAAAATTAAAATGATAAAAAATTTAAATCAATGAAATAATAATATAAAATAAAATATTAGTTTTAGCAAATTTTAATACAATCATTTCAATATGTATTAAAAATGAACTGTGGTTAAATAAGTTGATTGGCCTAGTGTTAATAAATTTGTGTTATCTTAACCTATAGTAACAAATCTGAGTTATTATTCACGTGTTTATTTATATAATAGAACAAATTTAATAAATAAATATTTGCCACACTGAAATTTTAAAAAGTACAGGAATATACGAATTATTAAAATGTTTGAGTTTGCAACAATTAAAATTTGTACACTAATAAATAAAATAATTTGAAATACAGTTAAATAACTACAACAATGCAAATAAATTAACAATAGAAACTACAACAATTAAAATTAACAATAGATTACAACAATGATTGCACGGTAACTTCCGGCCAGTACGCACTTACCATTGGTAGCCAAAATCCAAAATCATCCCCATGGATTCACGCACTAACCACCTCACCAACCCAACTCAATACCTCATCTGAGGGAATTGGTCAACAACCTTCTTCCTCGCTGCAATAGTGCTGCCATCTTGTGCGTCACTTCGTTTTTTTTTTGTTATACACGCACAGTTTTTTTTAGCTATGCGTTTCTGATGGGGGAACTACGGTGCGTGTTGTTCCGCGATCCCCTCTCTCCGTCTGTCGGCCTCTCCTCCCTCCCCGACTCCGCTAGTGGGACGTTCCCACTCCACGCACTGCGCGGTGCGTACGCTCACGCACCCGCAGGGGCACGCAACTTTTCGAATAATTACAACGCATTATGCGGGACGTAGACGGGCGTTGGAAATATTTGTCGTTTTGACACGTTGGGAAGAAATGATAGTGTTAAACTCTGTTGAAATGTTGGATTTTCGCTCGGAAAGAGTTGTTGATAATTATTTAAAAATAGTAATCGAGGACTGCCTGAACTGCTTCCAACTACAAATTCACTTTGACTGTAATTTCAGCTGAATTACGTTTTTTACATCAATTATTTCATATGAGTAGGCTGTACGAAATTACTGCTAATGTTTATAAATACATTTACCATGAATGTATTAAATACAACATTTTCTTAGCACGTAAATTGAGAACAAATTATTTATGTTCCGCTACGGGTTTCCTGTATCCGCATTTACTTTCGTAAATAGAAAAATGATGGTTTTGAGCATCATTTTCAGGGAATATCGTAAAAAGTATCATATGTCATAAAATGATCCGTTTTCCATCCAGCCGCCATTTTGATTTAATTTAATTTGTATTTATAAAACTGTTTGAATACAAACTTGACACTTCCTTTAATTGGGTCAATGTAAAATAATCAGCTTAATCCAATATTCCGTTTCAAAATTTATCATTTTTTAAATGGGAATAACTCGAAATCAGTTCGTTTTTACAAAAAAGGTGAAGAGTACGTTTTTGTAGCCTGTTTAATTTCCTATCAAGTGGTATAACTGTCGGACAATTTATAACAGTAAAACACCGTCCAACTTAATTGGTTATACAAATTAATTACAGCCTACACTTTGTTGCTACGGATGTTGATCCCGTCTAACTATGGACGCGTTTACTATTATCATATGTTTTATACTTTTTATAGTATCTAATAAAAATAGTGATTATTAGAACCGTTTTAGTGTAAGTGATGCACGTAGGCGAATTATTAGTCAACATTTTCGAAACATCCTGTATAAAGTCCTTTGGACACGACAGGATCGTAAGACATTCATTTTTTAGAGCCCAACTTTAGCTCCCATGAAACACATAAAATATTCTTGGAGTTCACGTTATCGGAATATATACGCGGGTTAGCGAGCTGTATAAACTTTGCCAAATTTCATTTGAATATCTGTATCCATGGGAAGTGATCAACAGACATACACACGAGGTTTTCGTTTTTCTAAAGTACAATTTTTTGTAAACAAAGTTGTATTGTACTAGGACCAAAAAGTATTGAACAAACGCATGGCGGTACTTTAAAATTACAACAGCTGTAACTTCAAAAGATTCAGCTGTTTTCCAACTGATAGCAGCACTGTCGCGCATGATCGCGTTTAAGATCTGCAGAAAAAATATCTGTATTCGTGTGATTCGAGTGCAGTATGACAAAAAGTATTGTTCATAACTTGTATCTAAAGTGCTTTTTGGTGCTTCATCGCACCAAAAACATCTAGTTTAGGTACTATAGTGATGAAATATACTATTATTTATAAGTTGGGTTCGCAATTTTTCGACAACTTTGAACAATCACAGCATAAAAACGTGTACAGCTGTTATTTCTGTAGCATTTGCTATAAAGCCTTAGATATACAAACGAAAGACATACAACTTTACTCTTAATAACTGGCTTGAACCAATTTTATCTCCATGGCAACCGCAAGCAGTCAAGACTCGGACAACTATTTTTATCTCTATGGTAACCTTAAGCGTACAAGAAGAAGAACTAAAACATTGTTATCTCTATACTCTGTGGTGTCTAACTGCATTTCACTATTCCACTGCAGTTCATTGACTTTGTACATTAACTGTTTAATATTGCCTTAATTGCTTTTCAGTCCGGTTGTTATCTACAGTTTTAATGAGAGCAATAGGCATATGTTTGTTTCTTAACATTATCTCAAGTGATTTATTATGCATGGGAAATAAAATGCGTAATGCGCAGGTCACAGTTTGGGTCGCCTTAAGTTTTATCTTAGTGAAGTGTTTAT